>JAJHSJ010000001.1:43219490-43254383 GCA_021015155.1 Magnolia officinalis
GTCTCGAAATTACCCAATTTTGGTCTCATTTAGAAGCTTGTCAAGTTACCATTCCAATGAGCTCAAAATCGTCTAAATTCGACCACTAAAGAGAGAGTTATGAGGGTTACTGTTGGACAAGGAGATGAAGGAGAAATTCAGTTGCGACGACTGCGATCCCACTTACGGATGCCCAAATGGTCTCGGAATACAATGATTGCAGTCAGGAATTTAAAGTGCGCTAAACTACCTTTCAGATGACCAAAAATCGACCCAACGACATCAAACGAGGGAGTTATGAGTGTCTCCGTTGGATCGCGTGTTTGGAAAGAATAACAATCCAAAATGCAAAATGATGATCGAAGAGCTCCAAGGAGCTTTTGGGATATCGAATGGTCTCGAAATTACCCAATTTGGTCTCATTTAGAAGCTTGTCAAGTTACCATTCCAATGAGCTCAAAATCGTCTAAATTCGACCACTAAAGTGAGAGTTATGAGGTTATTGGACAAGGAGATGAAGGGAAATTCAGTAGTAGACGACGATCCCACTTACGAATGCCCAAATGGTCTCGGAATACGATGATTGTAGTCTATAATGAAAGTGCGCTAAAGTACCTTTTAGATGTCCAAAAATCGACCCATTTCGACATCAAATGAAGGAGTTATGAGCGCCTCCATTGGATCACGCATTTTAGATAGGAAACCATCGAAATTACGAAAATGATGACGATCGAAGAGTTCCAACGTGCTTTGGGATATCGAACGGTCTCGAAATTACCCAATTTTGGTCTCATTTGAAAGCTTGTCAACTTACCATTCCAATGAGCTCAAAATCGTCTAATTCGACCACTAAAGAGAGAGTTATGAGGGTTACTGTTGGACAAGGAGATGAAGGAGAAATTCAGTAGCGACGACTGCGATCCCACTTACGGATGCCCAAATGGTCTCGGAATACGATGATTGCAGTCAGGAATTAAAGTGCGCTAAACTACCTTTCAGATGACCAAAAATCGACCCAATCCGACATCAAACGAGGGAGTTATGAGTTCTCCGTTGGATCGCGTGTTTGGAAAGAATAACAATCCAAAATGCAAAATGACGATCGAAGAGTTCCAAGGTGCTTTTGGGATATCGAACGGTCTCGAAATTACCCAATTTTGGTCTCATTTAGAAGCTTGTCAAGTTACCATTCCAATGAGCTCAAAATCGTCTAAATTCGACCACTAAAGAGAGAGTTATGAAGGTTACTGTTGGACAAGGAGATGAAGGAGAAATTCAGTAGCGACGACTGCGATCCCACTTACGATGCCCAAATGGTCTCGGAATACGATGATTGCAGTCTAGAATTAAAGTGCGCTAAACTACCTTTCAGATGTCCAAAAATCGACCCAATCCGACATCAAACGAGGGAGTTATGAGCGTCTCCGTTGGATCGCGTGTTTGGAAGAATAACAATCCAAAATGCAAAATGACGATCGAAGAGTTCCAAGGTGCTTTTGGGATATCGAACGGTCTCGAAATTACCCAATTTTGGTCTCATTTAGAAGCTTGTCAAGTTACCATTCCAATGAGCTCAAAATCGTCTAAATTCGACCACTAAAGAGAGTTATGAGGGTTACTGTTGGACAAGGAGATGAAGAGAAATTCAGTAGCGACGACTGCGATCCCACTTACGATGCCCAAATGGTCTCGGAATACGATGATGATTGCAGTCTAGAATAAAGTGCGCTAAAGTACCTTTAGATGTCCAAAAATCGACCCATTTCGACATCAAATGAAGGAGTTATGAGCGCCTCCATTGGATCACGCATTTAGATAGATAACCATCGAAAATAAAATGACGATCGAAGAGTTCCAACGTGCTTTTGGGATATCGAACGGTCTCAAAATTACCCAATTTTGTCTCATTTGAAAGCTTGTCAACTTATCATTCCAATGAGCTCAAAATCGTCTAAATTCGACCACTAAAGAGAGAGTTATGAGGGTTACTGTTGGACAAGGAGATGAAGGAAATTCAGTAGCGACGACTGCGATCCCACTTACGGATGCCCAAATGGTCTCGGAATACGACGATTGCAGTCAGGAATAAAGTGCGCTAAACTACCTTCAGATGACCAAAAATCGACCCATTCGACATCAAACGAGGGAGTTATGAGCGTCTCCGTTGGATCACGCGTTTGGAAAGAATAACCAATCCAAAATATAAAAATGACGATCGAAGAGGTCCAAGGTGCTTTGGGATATCGAACGGTCTCGAAATTACCCAATTTTTGGTCTCATTTAGAAGCTTGTCAAGTACCATTCCAATGAGCTCAAAATCGTCTAAATTCGACACTAAAGAGAGAGTTATGAGGGTTACTGTTGGACAAGGAGATGAAGGAGAAATTCAGTAGCGACGACTGCGATCCCACTTACGGATGCCCAAATGGTCTCGGAATACGATGATTGCAGTCAGGAATTAAAGTGCGCTAAACTACCTTTCAGATGACCAAAAATCGACCCAATCCGACATCAAACGAGGGAGTTATGAGCGTCTCCGTTGGATCGCGTGTTTGGAAAGAATAACAATCCAAATGCAAAATGATGATCGAAGAGTCCAAGGAGCTTTTGGGATATCGAACGGTCTCGAAATTACCCAATTTTGGTCTCATTTAGAAGCTTGTCAAGTTACCATTCCAATGAGCTCAAAATCGTCTAAATTCGACCACTAAAGAGAGAGTTATGAAGGTTACTATTGGACAAGGAGATGAAGGGAGAAATTCAGTAGCGACGACTGCGATCCCACTTACGAATGCCCAAATGGTCTCGGAATACGATGATTGTAGTCTAGAATGAAAGTGCGCTAAAGTACCTTTTAGATGTCCAAAAATCGACCCATTTCGACATCAAATGAAGGAGTTATGAGCGCCTCCATTGGATCACGCATTTTAGAAGATTAACCATCGAAATTACGAAATGACGATCGAAGAGTTCCAAGTGCTTTTGGGATATCGAACGGTCTCAAAATTACCCAATTCTGTCTCATTTGAAAGCTTGTCAACTTATCATTCCAATGAGCTCAAAATCGTCTAAATTCGACCACTAAAGAGAGAGTTATGAGGGTTACTGTTGGACAAGGAGATGAAGGAGAAATTCAGTGCGACGACTGCGATCCCACTTACGGATGCCCAAATGGTCTCGGAATACGATGATTGCAGTCAGGAATTAAAGTGCGCTAAACTACCTTTCAGATGACCAAAAAATCGACCCAATCCGACATCAAACGAGGGAGTTATGAGTGTCCTCCGTTGGATCGGTGTTTGGAAAGAATAACAATCCAAAATGCAAAATGATGATCGAAGAGCTCCAAGGAGCTTTTGGGATATCGAATGGTCTCGAAATTACCCAATTTTGGTCTCATTTAGAAGCTTGTCAAGTTACCATTCCAATGAGCTCAAAATCGTCTAAATTCGACCACTAAAGTGAGAGTTATGAAGGTTACTATTGGACAAGGAGATGAAGGGGAAATTCAGTAGCGACGACTGCGATCCCACTTACGAATGCCCAAATGGTCTCGGAATACGATGATTGCAGTCTAGAATGAAAGTGCGCTAAAGTACCTTTAGATGTCCAAAAATCGACCCATTCGACATCAAATGAAGGAGTTATGAGCGCCTCCATTGGATCACGCATTTTAGATAGAATAACCATCGAAAATATGAAATGACGATCGAAGAGTTCCAACGTGCTTTTGGGATATCGAACGGTCTCAAAATTACCCAATTTTGTTCTCATTTGAAAGCTTGTCAACTTATCATTCCAATGAGCTCAAAATCGTCTAAATTCGACCACTAAAGAGAGAGTTATGAGGGTTACTGTTGGACAAGGAGATGAAGGAGAAATTCAGTAGCGACGACTGCGATCCCACTTACGGATGCCCAAATGGTCTCGGAATACGATGATTGCAGTCAGGAATTAAAGTGCGCTAAACTACCTTTCAGATGACCAAAAATCGACCCAATCCGACATCAAACGAGGGAGTTATGAGCGTCTCCGTTGGATCGCGTTTGGAAAGAATAACAATCCAAAATGCAAAATGACGATCGAAGAGCTCAAGGTGCTTTTGGGATATCGAACGGTCTCGAAATTACCCAATTTTGGTCTCATTTAGAAGCTTGTCAAGTTACCATTCCAATGAGCTCAAAATCGTCTAAATTCGACCACTAAAGAGAGAGTTATGAAGGTTACTGTTGGACAAGGAGATGAAGGAGAAATTCAGTAGCTAGCGACGACTGCGATCCCACTTACGGATGCCCAAATGGTCTCGGAATACGATGATTGCAGTCAGATTTAAAAGTGCGCTAAAGTACCTTTCAGATGTCCAAAAATCGACCCAATCCGACATCAAACGAGGGAGTTATGAGCGTCTCCGTTGGATCGCGTGTTTGGAAAGAATAACAATCGAAAATGCAAAATGACGATCGAAGAGTTCCAAGGTGCTTTTGGGATATCGAACGGTCTCGAAATTACCCAATTTCTTAGTTCAGTTAG
The DNA here is from genome assembly GCA_021015155.1 of Magnolia officinalis. Taxonomy (NCBI): domain Eukaryota; kingdom Viridiplantae; phylum Streptophyta; class Magnoliopsida; order Magnoliales; family Magnoliaceae; genus Magnolia; species Magnolia officinalis. The sequence continues at coordinate 43,224,000 of JAJHSJ010000001.1, forward strand.
AATTCCAGTTACCATTCCAAATGTCTAAAATCGTCTAAATTCGACCACTAAAGAGAGAGTTATGAGGGTTACTGTTGGACAAGGAGATGAAGGAGAAATTCAGTAGCGACGACTGCGATCCCACTTACGGATGCCCAAATGGTCTCGGAATACGATGATTGCAGTCTAGAAAGAAAGTGCGCTAAAGTACCTTTTAGATGACCAAAAATCGACCCAATTTCGACATCAAATGAAGGAGTTATGAGCGCCTCCATTGGATCACGCATTTTAGATAGATTAACCATCGAAATTATGAAATGACGATCGAAGAGTTCCAACGTGCTTTTGGGATATCGAACGGTCTCGAAATTACCCAATTTGGTCTCATTTGAAAGCTTGTCAACTTATCATTCCAATGAGCTCAAAATCGTCTAAATTCGACCACTAAAGAGAGAGTTATGAGGGTTACTGTTGGACAAGGAGATGAAGGAGAAATTCAGTAGCGACGACTGCGATCCCACTTACGGATGCCCAAATGGTCTCGAATATACGATTGATTGCAGTCAGGAATTAAAGTGCGCTAAACTACCTTTCAGATGACCAAAAATCGACCCATTCGACATCAAACGAGGGAGTTATGAGCGTCTCCGTTGGATCACGCGTTTGGAAAGAATAACAATCCAAATACAAAATGACGATCGAAGAGTTCCAAGGTGCTTTTGGGATATCGAACGGTCTCGAAATTACCCAATTTTGGTCTCATTTAGAAGCTTGTCAAGTTACCATTCCAATGAGCTCAAAATCGTCTAAATTCGACCACTAAGAGAGAGTTATGAGGGTTACTGTTGGACAAGGAGATGAAGGAGAAATTCAGTGCGACGACTGCGATCCCACTTACGGATGCCCAAATGGTCTCGGAATACGATGATTGCAGTCAGGATTAAAGTGCGCTAAACTACCTTTCAGATGACAAAAATCGACCCAATCCGACATCAAACGAGGGAGTTATGAGCGTCTCCGTTGGATCGCGTGTTTGGAAAGAATAACAATCTAAAATGCAAAATGACGATCGAAGAGTTCCAAGGTGCTTTTGGGATATCGAACGGTCTCGAAATTACCCAATTTTGGTCTCATTTAGAAGCTTGTCAACTTATCATTCCAATGAGCTCAAAATCGTCTAAATTCGACCACTAAAGAGAGAGTTATGAGGGTTACTGTTGGACAAGGAGATGAAGGAGAAATTCAGTTGCAACGACTGCGATGCCACTTACGGATGCCCAAATGGTCTCGGAATACAATGATTGTTGTCAGGAATTAAAGTGCGCTAAACTACCTTTCAGATGACCAAAAATCGACCCAATCCGATATCAAACGAGGGAGTTATGAGTGTCTCCGTTGGATCGCGTGTTTGGAAAGAATAACAATCCAAAATGCAAAATGATGATCGAAGAGATCTAAGGAGCTTTTGGGATATCGAATGGTCTCGAAATTACCCAATTTTGGTCTCATTTAGAAGCTTGTCAAGTTACCATACCAATGAGCTCAAAATCGTCTAAATTCGACCACTAAAGTGAGAGTTATGAAGGTTACTATTGGACAAGGAGATGAAGGGGAAATTCAGTAGCGACGACTGCGATCCCACTTGCAAATGCCCAAATGGTCTCGGAATACGATGATTGCAGTCTAGAATGAAAGTGCGCTAAAGTACCTTTTAGATGTCCAAAAATTGACCCATTTCGACATCAAATGAAGGAGTTATGAGCGCCCCATTGGATCACGCATTTTAGATAGATTAACCATCGAAATTATGAAATGACGATCGAAGAGTTCCAACGTGCTTTTGGGATATCGAACGGTCTCAAATTACCCAATTTGTTCTCATTTGAAAGCTTGTCAACTTATCATTCCAATGAGCTCAAAATCGTCTAAATTCGACCACTAAAGAGAGAGTTATGAGGGTTACTGTTGGACAAGGAGATGAAGGAGAAATTCAGTAGCGACGACTGCGATCCCACTTACGGATGCCCAAATGGTCTCGGAATACAATGATTGCAGTCAGGAATTAAAGTGCGCTAAACTACCTTTCAGATGACCAAAAATCGACCCAATCCGACATCAAACGAGGGAGTTATGAGCGTCTCCGTTGGATCGCGTGTTTGGAAAGAATAACATCCAAAATGCAAAATGATGATCGAAGAGCTCCAAGGTGCTTTTGGGATATCGAATGTCTCGAAATTACCCAATTTTGGTCTCATTAGAAGCTTGTCAAGTTACCATTCCAATGAGCTCAAAATCGTCTAAATTCGACCACTAAAGAGAGAGTTATGAGGTTACTGTTGGACAAGGAGATGAAGGAGAAATTCAGTAGCGACGACTGCGATCCCACTTACGGATGCCCAAATGGTCTCGGAATACGATGATTGTAGTCTATAATGAAAGTGCGCTAAAGTACCTTTCAGATGACCAAAAATCGACCCAATCCGACATCAAACGAGGGAGTTATGAGCGTCTCCGTTGGATCGCGTGTTTGGAAAGAATAACAATCTAAAATGCAAAATGACGATCGAAGAGTTCCAAGGTGCTTTTGGGATATCGAACGGTCTCGAAATTACCCAATTTTGGTCTCATTTAGAAGCTTGTCAAGTTACCATTCCAATGAGCTCAAAATCGTCTAAATTCGACCACTTAAGAGAGAGTTATGAGGGTTACTGTTGGACAAGGTGATGAAGGAGAAATTCAGTAGCGACGACTTTGATCCCACTTACGGATGCCCAAATGGTCTCGGAATACGACGATTGCAGTCAGGCTTTAAAGTGCGCTAAACTACCTTTCAGATGACCAAAAGTTGACCCAATCCGACATCAAACGAGGGAGTTATGAGCGTCTCCGTTGGATCGCGTGTTTGGAAAGAATAACAATCTAAAATGTAAAATGACGATCGAAGAGTTCAAAGGTGGTTTTGGGATATCGAACGGTCTCGAAATTACCCAATTTTGGTCTCATTTAGAAGCTTGTCAAGTTACCATTCCAATGAGCTCAAAATCGTCTAAATTCGGCCACTAAAGAGAGAGTTATGAAGGTTACTGTTGGACAAGGAGATGAAGGAGAAATTCAGTTGCGACGACTGCGATCCCACTTACGGATGCCCAAATGGTCTCGGAATACAATGATTGCTGTCAGGAATTAAAGTGCGCTAAACTACCTTTCAGATGACCAAAAATCGACCCAATCCGACATCAAAGAGGGAGTTATGAGTGTCTCCGTTGGATCGCGTGTTTGGAAAGAATAACAATCCAAATGCAAAATGATGATCGAAGAGCTCCAAGGAGCTTTTGGGATATCGAATGGTCTCGAAATTACCCAATTTTGGTCTCATTTAGAAGCTTGTCAAGTTACCATTCCAATGAGCTCAAAATCGTCTAAATTCGACCACTAAAGTGAGAGTTATGAAGGTTACTATTGGACAAGGAGATGAAGGGGAAATTCAGTAGCGACGACTGCGATCCCACTTACGAATGCCCAAATGGTCTCGGAATACGATGATTGTAGTCTATAATGAAGTGCGCTAAAGTACCTTTAGATGTCCAAAAATCGACCCATTTCGACATCAAATGAAGGAGTTATGAGCGCCTCCATTGGATCACGCATTTTAGATAGATAACCATCGAAATATGAAATGACGATCGAAGAGTTCCAACGTGCTTTTGGGATATCGAACGGTCTCAAAATTACCCAATTCTGTTCTCATTTGAAAGCTTGTCAACTTATCATTCCAATGAGCTCAAAATCGTCTAAATTCGACCACTAAAGAGAGAGTTATGAGGGTTACTGTTGGACAAGGAGATGAAGGAGAAATTCAGTGCGATCCCACTTACGGATGCCCAAATGGTCTCGGAATACAATGATTGCAGTCAGGAATTAAAGTGCGCTAAACTACCTTTCAGATGACCAAAAATCGACCCAATTCGACATCAAACGAGGGAGTTATGAGTGTCTCCGTTGGATCACGTGTTTGGAAAGAATAACAATCCCAAATCCATAATGATGATCGAAGAGCTCCAAGGAGCTTTTGGGATATCGAATGGTCTCGAAATTACCCAATTTTGGTCTCATTTAGAAGCTTGTCAAGTTACCATTCCAATGAGCTCAAAATCGTCTAAATTCGACCACTAAAGTGAGAGTTATGAAGGTTACTATTGGACAAGGAGATGAAGGGGAAATTCAGTAGCGACGACTGCGATCCCACTTACGAATGCCCAAATGGTCTCGGAATACGATGATTGTAGTCTATAATGAAAGTGCGCTAAAGTACCTTTTAGATGTCCAAAAATCGACCCATTTCGACATCAAATGAAGGAGTTATGAGCGCCTCCATTGGATCATGCATTTTAGATAGATTAACCATCGAAATTATGAAATGACGATCGAAGAGTTCCAACGTGCTTTTGGGATATCGAACAGTCTCAAAATTACCCAATTTTGGTCTCATTTGAAAGCTTGTCAACTTATCATTCCAATGAGCTCAAAATCGTCTAAATTCGACCACTAAAGAGAGAGTTATGAAGGTTACTGTTGGACAAGGAGATGAAGGAGAAATTCAGTTGCGACGACTGCGATCCCACTTACGGATGCCCAAATGGTCTCGGAATACAATGATTGCAGTCAGGAATAAAAGTGCGCTAAACTACCTTTCAGATGACCAAAAATCGACCCAATCCGACATCAAACGAGGGAGTTATGAGTGTCTCCGTTGGATCGCGGTTTGGAAAGAATAACATCCAAAATGCAAAATGATGATCGAAGAGCTCCAAGAAGCTTTTGGGATATCGAATGGTCTCGAAATTACCCAATTTTGGTCTCATTTATAAGCTTGTCAAGTTACCATTCCAATGAGCTCAAAATCGTCTAAATTCGACCACTAAAGTGGAGTTATGAAGGTTACTATTGGACAAGGAGATGAAGGGAAATTCAGTAGCGACGACTGCGATCCCACTTACGAATGCCCAAATGGTCTCGGAATACGATGATTGTAGTCTAGAATGGAAGTGCGCTAAAGTACCTTTCAGATGTCCAAAAATCGACCCAATCCGACATCAAACGAGGGAGTTATGAGCATCTCCTTTGGATCGCGTGTTTGGAAAGAATAACAATCTAAAATGCAAAATGACGATCGAAGAGTTCCAAGGTGCTTTGGGATATCGAACGGTCTCGAAATTACCCAATTTGGTCTCATTTAGAAGCTTGTCACTTACCATTCCAATGAGCTCAAAATCGTCTAAATTCGACCACTAAAGAGAGAGTTATGAGGGTTACTGTTGGAGAAGGAGATGAAGGAGAAATTCATTAGCGACGACTGCGATCCCACTTTCGGATGCCCAAATGGTCTCGGAATACGATGATTGCAGTCTAGAATAGAAGTGCGCCAAAGTACCTTTTAGATGTCCAAAAATCGACCCATTTCGACATCAAATGAAGGACTTATTAGCGCCTCCATTGGATCACGCATTTTAGATAGATTAACCATCGAAATTATGAAATGACGATCGAAGAGTTCCGACATGCTTTTGGGATATCGAACGGTCTCAAAATTACCCAATTCTGTTCTCATTTGAAAGCTTGTCAACTTATCATTCCAATGAGCTCAAAATCGTCTAAATTCGACCACTAAAGAGAGAGTTATGAGGGTTACTGTTGGACAAGGAGATGAAGGAGAAATTCAGTAGCGACGACTGCGATCCCATTTACGGATGCCCAAATGTCTCAGAATACGACGGTTGCAGTCAGGAATTAAAGTGCGCTAAACTACCGTCCTGATGACCAAAAATCGACCCATTCCGACATCAAACAAGGGAGTTATGAGCGTCTCCGTTGGATCATGCGTTTGGAAAGAATAACAATCCAAAATACAAAATGACTATCAAAGAGGTCGAATGTGCTTTTGGGATATCGAACGGTCTCGAAATTACCCAATTTTGGTCTCATTTAGAAGTTTGTCAAGTTACCATTCCAAAGAGCTCAAAATCGTCAAAATTTGATCACTTAAAAGAGAGTTATGAGGGTTACTGTTGGACAAGGTGATGAAGGAGAAATTCAGTAGCGACGACTTTGATCCCACTTACGGATGCCCAAATGGTCTCGGAATACGACGATTGCAGTCAGGATTTAAAGTACGCTAAACTACTTTTCAGATGACCAAAAATCGACCCAATCCGACATCAAACGGGGGAGTTATGAGCGTCTCCGTTGGATCGCGTGTTTGGAAAGAATAACAATCTAAAATGCAAAATGACGATCGAAGAGTTCGAAGGTGCTTTTGGGATATCGAACGGTCTCGAAATTACCCAATTTTGGTCTCATTTAGAAGCTTGTCTAGTTACCATTCCAATGAGCTCAAAATCGTCTAAATTCGACCACTAAAGAGAGAGTTATGAGGGTTACTGTTGGACAAGGAGATGAAGGAGAAATTCAGTTGCGACGACTGCGATCCCACTTACGGATGCCCAAATGGTCTCGGAATACAATGATTGCAGTCAGGAATTAAAGTGCGCTAAACTACCTTTCAGATGACCAAAAATCGACCCAATCCGACATCAAACGAGGGAGTTATGAGTGTCTCCGTTGGATCGCGTGTTTGGAAAGAATAACAATCCAAAATGCAAAATGATGATCGAAGAGCTCCAAGGAGCTTTTGGGATATCGAATGGTCTCGAAATTACCCAATTTTGGTCTCATTTAGAAGCTTGTCAAGTTACCATTCCAATGAGCTCAAAATCGTCTAAATTCGACCACTAAAGTGAGAGTTATGAAGGTTACTATTGGACAAGGAGATGAAGGGGAAATTCAGTAGCGACGACTGCGATCCCACTTACGAATGCCCAAATGGTCTCGGAATACGATGATTGTAGTCTAGAATGAAAGTGCGCTAAAGTACCTTTTAGATGTCCAAAAATCGACCCATTTCGACATCAAATGAAGGAGTTATGAGCGCCTCCATTGGATCACGCATTTTAGATAGATTAACCATCGAAATTACGAAATGATGATCGAAGAGTTCCAACGTGCTTTTGGGATATCGAACGGTCTCGAAATTACCCAATTCTGGTCTCATTTAAAGCTTGTCAACTTATCATTCCAATGAGCTCAAAATCGTCTAAATTCGACCACTAAAGAGAGAGTTATGAGGGTTACTGTTGGACAAGGAGATGAAGGAGAAATTCAGTTGCGACGACTGCGATCCCACTTACGGATGCCCAAATGGTCTCGGAATACGACGATTGCAGTCAGGATTTAAAGTACGCTAAACTACCTTTCAGATGACCAAAAATCGACCCAATCCGACATCAAACGAGGGAGTTATGAGCGTCTCCGTTGGATCGCGTGTTTGGAAAGAATAACAATCTAAAATGTGAAATGACGATCGAAGAGTTCCAAGGTGCTTTTGGGATATCGAACGGTCTCGAAATTACCAATTTTGGTCTCATTTAGAAGCTTGTCAAGTTACCATTCCAATGAGCTCAAAATCGTCTAAATTCGACCACTAAAGAGAGAGTTATGAGGGTTACTGTTGGACAAGGAGATGAAGGAGAAATTCAGTTGCGATCCCACTTACGGATGCCCAAATGGTCTCGGAATACAATGATTGCAGTCAGGAATTAAAGTGCGCTAAACTACCTTTCAGATGACCAAAAATCGACCCAATTTGACATCAAACGAGGGAGTTATGAGTGTCTCCGTTGGATCACGTGTTTGGAAAGAATAACAATCCAAAATGCAAAATGATGATCGAAGAGCTCCAAGGAGCTTTTGGGATATCGAATGGTCTCGAAATTACCCAATTTTGGTCTCATTTAGAAGCTTGTCAAGTTACCATTCCAATGAGCTCAAAATCGTCTAAATTCGACCACTAAAGTGAGAGTTATGAAGGTTACTATTGGACAAGGAGATGAAGGGAAATTCAGTAGCGACGACTGCGATCCCACTTACGAATGCCCAAATGGTCTCGGAATACGATGATTGTAGTCTATAATGAAAGTGCGCTAAAGTACCTTTTAGATGTCCAAAAATCGACCCATTTCGACATCAAATGAAGGAGTTATGAGCGCCTCCATTGGATCACGCATTTTAGATAGATTAACCATCGAAATTATGAAATGACGATCGAAGAGTTCCAACGTGCTTTTGGGATATCGAACGGTCTCAAAATTACCCAATTCTGTTCTCATTTGAAAGCTTGTCAACTTATCATTCCAATGAGCTCAAAATCGTCTAAATTCGACCACTAAAGAGAGAGTTATGAGGGTTACTGTTGGACAAGGAGATGAAGGAGAAATTCAGTAGCGACGACTGCGATCCCATTTACGGATGCCCAAATGTCTCAGAATACGACGATTGCAGTCAGGAATTAAAGTGCGCTAAACTACCGTTGATGACCAAAAATCGACCCATTCCGACATCAAACAAGGGAGTTATGAGCGTCTCCGTTGGATCATGCGTTTGGAAAGAATAACAATCCAAAATACAAATGACGATCAAAGAGGTCGAAGGTGCTTTTGGGATATCGAACGGTCTCGAAATTACCCAATTTTGGTCTCATTTAGAAGTTTGTCAAGTTACCATTCCAATGAGCTCAAAATCGTCAAAATTCGACCACTAAGAGAGAGTTATGAGGGTTACTGTTGGACAAGGAGATGAAGGAGAAATTCAGTAGCGACGACTTTGATCCCACTTACGAATGCCCAAATGGTCTCGGAATACGATGATTGTAGTCTATAATGAAAGTGCGCTAAAGTACCTTTTAGATGTCCAAAAATTGACCCAATCCGACATCAAACGAGGGAGTTATGAGCATCTCCTTTGGATCGCGTGTTTGGAAAGAATAACAATCTAAAATGCAAAATGACGATCGAAGAGTTCCAAGGTGCTTTTGGGATATCGAACGGTCTCGAAATTACCCAATTTTGGTCTCATTTAGAAGCTTGTCTACTTACCATTCCAATGAGCTCAAAATCGTCTAAATTCGACCACTAAAGAGAGAGTTATGAGGGTTACTGTTGGACAAGGTGATGAAGGAGAAATTCAGTAGCGACGACTTTGATCCCACTTATAGATGCCCAAATGGCTCGGAATACGACGATTACAGTCTGGATTTAAAGTGCGCTAAACTACCTTTCAGATGACCAAAAATCGACCCAATCCGACATCAAACGAGGGAGTTATGAGCATCTCCGTTGGATCGCGTGTTTGGAAAGAATAACAATCTAAAATGCAAAATGACGATCGAAGAGTTCCAAGGTGCTTTTGGGATATCGAACGGTCTCGAAATTACCCAATTTTGGTCTCATTTAGAAGCTTGTCTAGTTACCATTCCAATGAGCTCAAAATCATCTAAATTCGACCACTAAAGAGAGAGTTATGAGGGTTACTGTTGGACAAGGAGATGAAGGAGAAATTCAGTTGCGACGACTGCGATCCCACTTACGGATGCCCAAATGGTCTCGGAATACAATGATTGCAGTCAGGAATTAAAGTGCGCTAAACTACCTTTCAGATGACCAAAAATCGACCCAATCCGACATCAAATGAGGGAGTTATGAGTGTCTCCGTTGGATCGCGTGTTTGGAAAGAATAACAATCCAAAATGCAAAATGATGATCGAAGAGATCCAAGGAGCTTTGGGGATATCGAATGGTCACGAAATTACCCAATTTTGGTCTCATTTAGAAGCTTGTCAAGTTACCATACCAATGAGCTCAAAATCGTCTAAATTCGACCACTAAAGTGAGTTATGAAGGTTGCTATTGGACAAGGAGATGAAGGGGAAATTCAGTAGCGACGACTGTGATCCCACTTACGAATGCCCAAATGGTCTCGGAATACGATGATTGTAGTCTATAATGAAAGTGCGCTAAAGTACCTTTTAGATGTCCAAAAATCGACCCATTTCGACATCAAATGAAGGAGTTATGAGCGCCTCCATTGGATCACGCATTTTAGATAGATTAACCATCGAAATTACGAAATGACGATCGAAGAGTTCCAGCGTGCTTTTGGGATATCGAACGGTCTCAAAATTACCCAATTCTGTTCTCATTTGAAAGCTTGTCAACTTATCATTCCAATGAGCTCAAAATCGTCAAAATTCGACCACTAAAGAGAGAGTTATGAGGGTTACTGTTGGACAAGGAGATGAAGGAGAAATTCAGTTGCGATCCCACTTACGGATGCCCAAATGGTCTCGGAATACAATGATTGCAGTCAGGAATTAAAGCGCGCTAAACTACCTTTCAGATGACCAAAAATCGACCCAATCTGACATCAAACGAGGGAGTTATGAGTGTCTCCGTTGGATCACGTGTTTGGAAAGAATAACAATCCAAAATGCAAAATGATGATCGAAGAGATCCAAGGAGCTTTGGGGATATCGAATAGTCACGAAATTACCCAATTTTGGTCTCATTTAGAAGCTTGTCAAGTTATGATACCAATGAGCACAAAATCGTCTAAATTCGACCACTAAAGTGAGAGTTATGAAGGTTACTATTGGACAAGGAGATGAAGGGGAAATTCAGTAGCGACGACTGCGATCCCACTTACGAATGCCCAAATGGTCTCGGAATACGATGATTGTAGTCTATAATGAAAGTGCGCTAAAGCACCTTTTAGATGTCCAAAAATCGACCCATTTCGACATCAAATGAAGGAGTTATGAGCGCCTCCATTGGATCATGCATTTTAGATAGATTAACCATCGAAATTACGAAATGACGATCGAAGAGTTCCAACGTCCTTTTGGGATATCGAACGGTCTCAAAATTACCCAATTCTGTTCTCATTTGAAAGCTTGTCAACTTATCATTCCAATGAGCTCAAAATCGTCTAAATTCGACCACTAAAGAGAGAGTTATGAAGGTTACTGTTGGACAAGGAGATGAAGGAGAAATTAAGTTGCGACGACTGCGATCCCACTTACGGATGCCCAAATGGTCTCGGAATACAATGATTGCAGTCAGGAATTAAAGTGCGCTAAACTACCTTTCAGATGACCAAAAATCGACCCAATCCGACATCAAACGAGGGAGTTATGAGTGTCTCCGTTGGATCGCGTGTTTGGAAAGAATAACAATCCAAAATGCAAAATGATGATCGAAGAGCTGCAAGAAGCTTTTGGGATATCGAATGGTCTCGAAATTACCCAATTTTGGTCTCATTTATAAGCTTGTCAAGTTACCATTCCAATGAGATCAAAATCGTCTAAATTCGACCACTAAAGTGGGAGTTATGAAGGTTACTATTGGACAAGGAGATGTAGGGGAAATTCAGTAGCGACGACTGCGATCCCACTTACGAATGCCCAAATGGTCTCGGAATACGATGATTGTATTCTAGAATGGAAGTGCGCTAAAGTACCTTTCAGATGTCGAAAAATCGACCCAATCCGACATCAAACGAGGGAGTTATGAGCATCTCCTTTGGATCGCGTGTTTGGAAAGAATAACAATCTAAAATGTAAAATGACGATCGAAGAGTTCCAAGGTGCTTTTGGGATATCGAACGGTCTCGAAATTACCCAATTTTGGTCTCATTTAGAAGCTTGTCTACTTACCATTCCAATGAGCTCAAAATCGTCTAAATTCGACCACTAAAGAGAGAGTTATGAGGGTTACTGTTGGACAAGGAGATGAAGGAGAAATTCAATAGCGACGTCTGCGATCCCACTTTCGGATGCCCAAATGGTCTCGGAATACGATGATTACAGTCTAGAATAGAAGTGCGCTAAAGTACCTTTTAGATGTCCAAAAATCGACCCATTTCGACATCAAATGAAGGAGTTATTAGCGCCTCCATTGGATCACGCATTTTAGATAGATTAACCATCGAAATTATGAAATGACGATCGAAGAGTTCCAACGTGCTTTTGGGATATCGAACGGTCTCAAAATTACCCAATTTTGTTCTCATTTGAAAGCTTGTCAACTTATCATTCCAATGAGCTCAAATGTCTAAATTCGACCACTAAAGAGAGAGTTATGAGGGTTACTGTTGGACAAGGAGATGAAGGAGAAATTCAGTAGCGACGACTGCGATCCCATTTACGGATGCCCAAATGTCTCAGAATATGACGATTGCAGTCAGGAATTAAAGTGCGCTAAACTACCTTCCTGATGACCAAAAATCGACCCTTTCTGACATCAAACAAGGGAGTTATGAGCGTCTCCGTTGGATCATGCGTTTGGAAAGAATAACAATCCAAAATACAAAATGACGATCAAAGAGGTCGAAGGTGCTTTTGGTATATCGAACGGTCTCGAAATTACCCAATTTTGGTCTCATTTAGAAGTTTGTCAAGTTACCATTCCAAAGAGCTCAAAATCGTCAAAATTCGATCACTTAAGAGAGAGTTATCAGGGTTACTGTTGGACAAGGTGATGAAGGAGAAATTCAGTTGCGACGAATTTGATCCCACTTATGGATGCCCAAATGGTCTCGGAATACGACGATTGCAGTCAGGATTTAAAGTGCGCTAAACTACCTTTCAGATGACAAAAAATCGACCCAATCCGACATCAAACGAGGGAGTTATGAGCATCTCCGTTGGATCGCGTGTTTGGAAAGAATAACAATCTAAAATGCAAAATGACGATCGAAGAGTTCCAAGGTGCTTTTGGGATATCGAACGGTCTCGAAATTACCCAATTTTGGTCTCATTTAGAAGCTTGTCTAGTTACCATTCCAATGAGCTGAAATTCGTCTAAATTCGACCACTAAAGAGAGAGTTATGAGGGTTACTGTTGGACAAGGAGATGAAGGAGAAATTCAGTTGCGACGACTGCGATCCACTTACGGATCCCAAATGTTCTCGGAATACAATGATTGCAGTCAGGAATTAAAGTGCGCTAAACTACCTTTCAGATGACCAAAAATCGACCCAATCCGACATCAAACGAGGGAGTTATGAGTGTCTCCGTTGGATCGCGTGTTTGGAAAGAATAACAATCCAAAATGCAAAATGATGATCGAAGAGCTCCAAGGAGCTTTTGGGATATCGAATCCTCTCGAAATTACCCAATTTTGGTCTCATTTAGAAGCTTGTCAAGTTACCATTCCAATGAGCCCAAAATCATCTAAATTCGACCACTAAAGTGAGAGTTATGAAGGTTACTATTGGACAAGGAGATGAAGGGGAAACTCTGTAGCGACGACTGCGATCCCACTTACGAATGCCCAAATGGTCTCGGAATACGATGATTGTAGTCTATAATGAAAGTGCGCTAAAGTACCTTTTAGATGTCCAAAAATTGACCCATTTCGACATCAAATGAAGGAGTTATGAGCGCCTCCATTGGATCACGCATTTTAGATAGATTAACCATCGAAATTACGAAATGATGATCGAAGAGTTCCAACGTGCTTTTGGGATATCGAACGGTCTCGAAATTACCCAATTCTGGTCTCATTTAAAAGCTTGTCAACTTATCATTCCAATGAGCTCAAAATCGTCTAAATTCGACCACTAAAGAGAGAGTTATGAGGGTTACTGTTGGACAAGGAGATGAAGGAGAAATTCAGTTGCGACGACTGCGATCCCACTTACGGATGCCCAAATGGTCTCGGAATACGACGATTACAGTCTGGATTTAAAGTGCGCTAAACTACCTTTCAGATGACCAAAAATCGACCCAATCCGACATCAAACGAGGGAGTTATGAGCATCTCCGTTGGATCGCGTGTTTGGAAAGAATAACAATCTAAAATGCAAAATGACGATCGAAGAGTTCCAAGGTGCTTTTGGGATATTGAACGGTCTCGAAATTACTCAATTTTGGTCTCATTTAGAAGCTTGTCTAGTGACCATTCCAATGAGCTCAAAATCATCTAAATTCGACCACTAAAGAGTGAGTTATGAGGGTTACTGTTGGACAAGGAGATGAAGGAGAAATTCAGTTGCGATCCCACTTACGGATGCCCAAATGGTCTCGGAATACAATGATTGCTGTCAGGAATTAAAGTGCGCTAAACTACCTTTCAGATGACCAAAAATCGATCCAATTCGACATCAAACGAGGGAGTTATGAGTGTCTCCGTTGGATCACGTGTTTGGAAAGAATAACAATCCCAAATCCATAATGATGATCGAAGAGCTCCAAGGAGCTTTTGGGATATCGAATGGTCTCGAAATTACCCAATTTTGGTCTCATTTAGAAGCTTGTCAAGTTACCATTCCAATGAGCTAAAAATCGTCTAAATTCGACCACTAAAGTGAGAGTTATGAAGGTTACTATTGGACAAGGAGATGAAGGGGAAATTCAGTAGCGACGACTGCGATCCCACTTACGAATGCCCAAATGGTCTCGGAATACGATGATTGTAGTCTATAATGAAAGTGCGCTAAAGTACCTTTTAGATGTCCAAAAATCGACCCATTTCGTCATCAAATGAAGGAGTTATTAGCGCCTCCATTGGATCACGCATTTTAGATAGATTAACCATCGAAATTATGAAATGACGATTGAAGAGTTCCAACGTGCTTTTGGGATATCGAACGGTCTCAAAATTACCCAATTCTGTTCTCATTTGAAAGCTTGTCAACTTATCATTCCAATGAGCTCAAAATCGTCTAAATTCGACCACTAAAGAGAGAGTTATGAGGGTTACTGTTGGACAAGGAGATGAAGGAGAAATTCAGTAGCGACGACTGCGATCCCATTTACGGATGCCCAAATGTCTCAGAATACGACGGTTGCAGTCAGGAATTAAAGTACACTAAACTACCGTCCTGATGACCAAAAATCGACCCATTCCGACATCAAACAAGGGAGTTATGAGCGTCTCCGTTGGATCATGCGTTTGGAAAGAATAACAATCCAAAATACAAATTGACGATCAAAGAGGTCGAAGGTGCTTTTGGGATATCGAACGGTCTCGAAATTATCCAATTTTGGTCTCATTTAGAAGTTTGTCAAGTTACCATTCCAAAGAGCTCAAAATCGTCAAAATTCGATCACTTAAGAGAGAGTCATGAGGGTTACTGTTGGACAAGGTGATGAAGGAGAAATTCAGTAGCGACGACTTTGATCCGACTTACGAATGCCCAAATGGTCTCGGAATACGATGATTGTAGTCTATAATGAAAGTGCGCTAAAGTACCTTTTAGATGTCCAAAAATTGACCCAATCCGACACCAAACGAGGGAGTTAGGAGCATCTCCTTTGGATCGCGTGTTTGGAAAGAATAACAATCTAAAATGCAAAATGACGATCGAAGAGTTCCAAGGTGCTTTTGGGATATCAAACGGTCTCGAAATTACCCAATTTTGGTCTCATTTAGAAGCTTGTCTACTTACCATTCCAATGAGCTGAAAATCGTCTAAATTCGACCACTAAAGAGAGAGTTATGAGGGTTACTGTTGGACAAGGTGATGAAGGAGAAATTCAGTAGCGACGACTTTGATCCCACTTATAGATGCCCAAATGGCCTCGGAATACGACGATTACAGTCTGGATTTAAAGTGCGCTAAATTACCTTTCAGATGACCAAAAATCGACCCAATCCGACATCAAACGAGGGAGTTATGAGCATCTCCGTTGGATCGCGTGTTTGGAAAGAATAACAATCTAAAATGCAAAATGACGATCGAAGAGTTCCAAGGTGCTTTTGGGATATCGAACGGTCTCGAAATTACCCAATTTTGGTCTCATTTAGAAGCTTGTCTAGTTACCATTCCAATGAGCTCAAAATCATCTAAATTCGACCACTAAAGAGAGAGTTATGAGGGTTACTGTTGGATAAGGAGATGAAGGAGAAATTCAGTTGCGACGACTGCGATCCCACTTACGGATGCCCAAATGGTCTCGGAATACAATGATTGCAGTCAGGAATAAAAGTGCGCTAAACTACCTTTCAGATGACCAAAAATTGACCCAATTCGACATCAAATGAGGGAGTTATGAGTGTCTCCGTTGCATCGCGTGTTTGGAAAGAATAACAATCCAAAATGCAAAATGATGATCGAAGAGATCCAAGGAGCTTTTGGGATATCGAATGGTCTCGAAATTACCCAATTTTGGTCTCATTTAGAAGCTTGTCAAGTTACCATTCCAATGAGCTCAAAATCGTCTAAATTCGACCACTAAAGTGAGTGTTATGAAGGTTGCTATTCGACAAGGAGATGAAGGGGAAATTCAGTAGCGACGACTGTGATTCCACTTACGAATGCCCAAATGGTCTCGGAATACGATGATTGTAGTCTATAATGAAAGTGCGCTAAAGTACCTTTTAGATGTCCAAAAATCGACCCATTTCGACATCAAATGAAGGACTTATGAGCGCCTCCATTGGATCACGCATTTTAGATAGATTAACCATCGAAATTATGAAATGACGATCGAAGAGTTCCAGCGTGCTTTTGGGATATCGAACAGTCTCAAAATTACCCAATTCTGTTCTCATTTGAAAGCTTGTCAACTTATCATTCCAATGAGCTCAAAATCGTCGAAATTCGACCACTAAAGAGTGAGTTATGAGGGTTACTGTTGGACAAGGAGATGAAGGAGAAATTCAGTTGCGATCCCACTTACGGATGCCCAAATGGTCTCGGAATACAATGATTGCAGTCAGGAATTAAAGTGCGCTAAACTACCTTTCAGATGACCAAAAATCGATCCAATTCGACATCAAACGAGGGAGTTATGAGTGTCTCCGTTGGATCACGTGTTTGGAAAGAATAACAATCCCAAATCCATAATGATGATCGAAGAGCTCCAAGGAGCTTTTGGGATATCGAATGGTCTCGAAATTACCCAATTTTGGTCTCATTTAGAAGCTTGTCAAGTTACCATTCCAATGAGCTGAAAATCGTCTAAATTCGACCACTAAAGTGAGAGTTATGAAGGTTACTATTGGACAAGGAGATGAAGGGGAAATTCAGTAGCGACGACTGCGATCCCACTTACGAATGCCCAAATGGTCTCGGAATACGATGATTGTAGTCTATAATGAAAGTGCGCTAAAGTACCTTTTAGATGTCCAAAAATCGACCCATTTCGACATCAAATGAAGGAGTTATGAGCGCCTCCATTGGATCATGCATTTTAGATAGATTAACCATCGAAATTATGAAATGACGATCGAAGAGTTCCAACGTGCTTTTGGGATATCGAACAGTCTCAAAATTATCCAATTTTGATCTCATTTGAAAGCTTGGCAACTTATCATTCCAATGAGCTCAAAATCGTCTAAATTCGACCACTAAAGAGAGAGTTATGAAGGTTACTGTTGGACAAGGAGATGAAGGAGAAATTTAGTTGCGACGACTGCGATCCCACTTACGGATGCCCAAATGGTCTCGGAATACAATGATTGCAGTCAGGAATAAAAGTGCGCTAAACTACCTTTCAGATGACCAAAAATCGACCTAATCCGACATCAAACGAGGGAGTTATGAGTGTCTCCGTTGGATCGCGGGTTTGGAAAGAATAACAATCCAAAATGCAAAATGATGATCGAAGAGCTCCAAGAAGCTTTTGGGATATCGAATGGTCTCGAAATTACCCAATTTTGGTCTCATTTATAAGCTTGTCAAGTTACCATTCCAATGAGCTCAAAATCGTCTAAATTCGACCACTAAAGTGGGAGTTATGAAGGTTACTATTGGACAAGGAGATGTAGGGGAAATTCAGTAGCGACGACTACGATCCCACTTACGAATGCCCAAATGGTCTCGGAATACGATGATTGTAGTCTAGAATGGAAGTGCGCTAAAGTACCTTTCAGATGTCAAAAAATCGACCCAATCCGACATCAAACGAGGGAGTTATGAGCATCTCCTTTGGATCGCGTGTTTGGAAAGAATAACAATCTAAAATGCAAAATGACGATCGAAGAGTTCCAAGGTGCTTATGGGATATCGAACGGTATCGAAATTACCCAATTTTGGTCTCATTTAGAAGCTTGTCTACTTACCATTCCAATGAGCTCAAAATCGTCTAAATTCGACCACTAAAGAGAGAGTTATGAGGGTTACTGTTGGACAAGGAGATGAAGGAGAAATTCAATAGCGACGTCTGCGATCTCACTTTCGGATCCCCAAATGGTCTCGGAATACGATGATTACAGTCTAGAATAGAAGTGCGCTAAAGTACCTTTTAGATGTCCAAAAATCGACCCATTTCGACATCAAATGAAGGAGTTATTAGCGCCTCCATTGGATCACGCATTTTAGATAGATTAACCATCGAAATTATGAAATGACGATCGAAGAGTTCCAACATGCTTTTGGGATATCGAACGGTCTCAAAATTACCCAATTTTGTTCTCATTTGAAAGCTTGTCAACTTATCATTCCAATGAGCTCAAATGTCTAAATTCGACCACTAAAGAGAGAGTTATGAGGGTTACTGTTGGACAAGGAGATGAAGGAGAAATTCAGTAGCGACGACTGCGATCCCATTTACGGATGCCCAAATGTCTCAGAATATGACGGTTGCAGTCAGGAATTAAAGTACGCTAAACTACCGTCCTGATGACCAAAAATCGACCCTTTCTGACATCAAACAAGGGAGTTATGAGCGTCTCCGTTGGATCATGCGTTTGGAAAGAATAACAATCCAAAATAAAAAATGACGATCAAAGAGGTCGAAGGTGCTTTTGGGATATCGAACGGTCTCGAAATTACCAAATTTTGGTCTCATTTAGAAGTTTGTCAAGTTACCATTCCAAAGAGCTCAAAATCGTCAAAATTCGATCACTTAAGAGAGAGTTATCAGGGTTACTGTTGGACAAGGTGATGAAGGAGAAATTCAATAGCGACGACTTTGATCCCACTTATGGATGCCCAAATGGTCTCGGAATACGATGATTGCAGTCAGGATTTAAAGTGCGCTAAACTACCTTTCAGATGACCAAAAATCGACCCAATCCGACATCAAACGAGGGAGTTATGAGCATCTCCGTTGGATCGCGTGTTTGGAAAGAATAACAATCTAATATGCAAAATGACGATCGAAGAGTTCCAAGGTGCTTTTGGGATATCGAACGGTCTCGAAATTACCCAATTTTGGTCTCATTTAGAAGCTTGTCTAGTTACCATTCCAATGTGCTGAAAATCGTCTAAATTCGACCACTAAAGAGAGAGTTATGAGGGTTACTGTTGGACAAGGAGATGAAGGAGAAATTCAGTTGCGACGACTGCGATACCACTTACGGATCCCAAATGTTCTCGGAATACAATGATTGCAGTCAGGAATTAAAGTGCGCTAAACTACCTTTCAGATGACCAAAAATCGACCCAATCCGACATCAAACGAGGGAGTTATGAGTGTCTCCGTTGGATCGCGTGTTTGGAAAGAATAACAATCCAAAATGCAAAATGATGATCGAAGAGCTCCAAGGAGCTTTTGGGATATCGAATGCTCTCGAAATTACCCAATTTTGGTCGCATTTAGAAGCTTGTCAAGTTACCATTCCAATGAGCTCAAAATCATCTAAATTCGACCACTAAAGTGAGAGTTATGAAGGTTACTATTGGACAAGGAGATGAAGGGGAAATTCTGTAGCGACGACTGCGATCCCACTTACGAATGCCCAAATGGTCTCGGAATACGATGATTGTAGTCTATAATGAAAGTGCGCTAAAGTACCTTTTAGATGTCCAAAAATTGACCCATTTCGACATCAAATGAAGGAGTGATGAGCGCCTCCATTGGATCACGCATTTTAGATAGATTGACCATCGAAATTACGAAATTATGATCGAAGAGTTCCAACGTGCTTTTGGGATATCGAACGGTCTCGAAATTACCCAATTCTGGTCTCATTTAAAAGCTTGTCAACTTATCATTCCAATGAGCTCAAAATCGTCTAAATTCGACCACTAAAGAGAGAGTTATGAGGGTTACTGTTGGACAAGGAGATGAAGGAGAAATTCAGTTGCGACGACTGCGATCCCACTTACGGATGCCCAAATGGTCTCGGAATACGACGATTACAGTCTGGATTTAAAGTGCGCTAAACTACCTTTCAGATGACCAAAAATCGACCCAATCCGACATCAAACGAGGGAGTTATGAGCATCTCCGTTGGATCGCGTGTTTGGAAAGAATAACAATCTAAAATGCAAAATGACGATCGAAGAGTTCCAAGGTGCTTTTGGGATATTGAACGGTCTCGAAATTACTCAATTTTGGTCTCATTTAGAAGCTTGTCTAGTGACCATTCCAATGAGCTCAAAATCATCTAAATTCGACCACTAAAGTGAGTTATGAGGGTTACTGTTGGACAAGGAGATGAAGGAGAAATTCAGTTGCGATCCCACTTACGGATGCCCAAATGGTCTCGGAATACAATGATTGCTGTCAGGAATTAAAGTGCGCTAAACTACCTTTCAGATGACCAAAAATCGATCCAATTCGACATCAAACGAGGGAGTTATGAGTGTCTCCGTTAGATCATGTGTTTGGAAAGAATAACAATCCCAAATCCATAATGATGATCGAAGAGCTCCAAGGAGCTTTTGGGATAACGAATGGTCTCGAAATTACCCAATTTTGGTCTCATTTAGAAGCTTGTCAAGTTACCATTCCAATGAGCTAAAAATCGTCTAAATTCGACCACTAAAGTGAGAGTTATGAAGGTTACTATTGGACAAGGAGATGAAGGGGAAATTCAGTAGCGACGACTGCGATCCCACTTACGAATGCCCAAATGGTCTCGGAATACGATGATTGTAGTCTATAATGAAAGTGCGCTAAAGTACCTTTTAGATGTCCAAAAATCGACCCATTTCGTCATCAAATGAAGGAGTTATTAGCGCCTCCATTGGATCACGCATTTTAGATAGATTAACCATCGAAATTATGAAATGACGATTGAAGAGTTCCAACGTGCTTTTGGGATATCGAACGGTCTCAAAATTACCCAATTCTGTTCTCATTTGAAAGCTTGTCAACTTATCATTCCAATGAGCTCAAAATCGTCTAAATTCGACCACTAAAGAGAGAGTTATGAGGGTTACTGTTGGACAAGGAGATGAAGGAGAAATTCAGTAGCGACGACTGCGATCCCATTTACGGATGCCCAAATGTCTCAGAATACGACGGTTGCAGTCAGGAATTAAAGTACGCTAAACTACCGTCCTGATGACCAAAAATTGACCCATTCCGACATCAAACAAGGGAGTTATGAGCGTCTCCGTTGGATCATGCGTTTGGAAAGAATAACAATCCAAAATACAAAATGACGATCAAAGAGGTCGAAGGTGCTTTTGGGATATCGAACGGTCTCGAAATTACCCAATTTTGGTCTCATTTAGAAGTTTGTCAAGTTACCATTCCAAAGAGCTCAAAATCGTCAAAATTCGATCACTTAAGAGAGAGTTATGAGGGTTACTGTTGGACAAGGTGATGAAGGAGAAATTCAGTAGCGACGACTTTGATCCCACTTACGAATGCCCAAATGGTCTCGGAATACGATGATTGTAGTCTATAATGAAAGTGCGCTAAAGTACCTTTTAGATGTCCAAAAATTGACCCAATCCGACACCAAACGAGGGAGTTAGGAGCATCTCCTTTGGATCGCGTGTTTGGAAAGAATAACAATCTAAAATGCAAAATGACGATCGAAGAGTTCCAAGGTGCTTTTGGGATATCAAACGGTCTCGAAATTACCCAATTTTGGTCTCATTTAGAAGCTTGTCTACTTACCATTCCAATGAGCTGAAAATCGTCTAAATTCGACCACTAAAGAGAGAGTTATGAGGGTTACTGTTGGACAAGGTGATGAAGGAGAAATTCAGTAGCGACGACTTTGATCCCACTTATAGATGCCCAAATGGCCTCGGAATACGACGATTACAGTCTGGATTTAAAGTGCGCTAAATTACCTTTCAGATGACCAAAAATCGACCCAATCCGACATCAAACGAGGGAGTTATGAGCATCTCCGTTGGATCGCGTGTTTGGAAAGAATAACAATCTAAAATGCAAAATGACGATCGAAGAGTTCCAAGGTGCTTTTGGGATATCGAACGGTCTCGAAATTACCCAATTTTGGTCTCATTTAGAAGCTTGTCTAGTTACCATTCCAATGAGCTCAAAATCATCTAAATTCGACCACTAAAGAGAGAGTTATGAGGGTTACTGTTGGATAAGGAGATGAAGGAGAAATTCAGTTGCGACGACTGCGATCCCACTTACGGATGCCCAAATGGTCTCGGAATACAATGATTGCAGTCAGGAATAAAAGTGCGCTAAACTACCTTTCAGATGACCAAAAATTGACCCAATTCGACATCAAATGAGGGAGTTATGAGTGTCTCCGTTGCATCGCGTGTTTGGAAAGAATAACAATCCAAAATGCAAAATGATGATCGAAGAGATCCAAGGAGCTTTTGGGATATCGAATGGTCTCGAAATTACCCAATTTTGGTCTCATTTAGAAGCTTGTCAAGTTACCATTCCAATGAGCTCAAAATCGTCTAAATTCGACCACTAAAGTGAGTGTTATGAAGGTTGCTATTCGACAAGGAGATGAAGGGAAATTCAGTAGCGACGACTGTGATTCCACTTACGAATGCCCAAATGGTCTCGGAATACGATGATTGTAGTCTATAATGAAAGTGCGCTAAAGTACCTTTTAGATGTCCAAAAATCGACCCATTTCGACATCAAATGAAGGACTTATGAGCGCCTCCATTGGATCACGCATTTTAGATAGATTAACCATCGAAATTATGAAATGACGATCGAAGAGTTCCAGCGTGCTTTTGGGATATCGAACAGTCTCAAAATTACCCAATTCTGTTCTCATTTGAAAGCTTGTCAACTTATCATTCCAATGAGCTCAAAATCGTCGAAATTCGACCACTAAAGAGTGAGTTATGAGGGTTACTGTTGGACAAGGAGATGAAGGAGAAATTCAGTTGCGATCCCACTTACGGATGCCCAAATGGTCTCGGAATACAATGATTGCAGTCAGGAATTAAAGTGCGCTAAACTACCTTTCAGATGACCAAAAATCGATCCAATTCGACATCAAACGAGGGAGTTATGAGTGTCTCCGTTGGATCACGTGTTTGGAAAGAATAACAATCCCAAATCCATAATGATGATCGAAGAGCTCCAAGGAGCTTTTGGGATATCGAATGGTCTCGAAATTACCCAATTTTGGTCTCATTTAGAAGCTTGTCAAGTTACCATTCCAATGAGCTGAAAATCGTCTAAATTCGACCACTAAAGTGAGAGTTATGAAGGTTACTATTGGACAAGGAGATGAAGGGGAAATTCAGTAGCGACGACTGCGATCCCACTTACGAATGCCCAAATGGTCTCGGAATACGATGATTGTAGTCTATAATGAAAGTGCGCTAAAGTACCTTTTAGATGTCCAAAAATCGACCCATTTCGACATCAAATGAAGGAGTTATGAGCGCCTCCATTGGATCATGCATTTTAGATAGATTAACCATCGAAATTACGAAATGACGATCGAAGAGTTCCAACGTGCTTTTGGGATATCGAACAGTCTCAAAATTATCCAATTTTGATCTCATTTGAAAGCTTGTCAACTTATCATTCCAATGAGCTCAAAATCGTCTAAATTCGACCACTAAAGAGAGAGTTATGAAGGTTACTGTTGGACAAGGAGATGAAGGAGAAATTCAGTTGCGACGACTGCGATCCCACTTACGGATGCCCAAATGGTCTCGGAATACAATGATTGCAGTCAGGAATAAAAGTGCGCTAAACTACCTTTCAGATGACCAAAAATCGACCTAATCCGACATCAAACGAGGGAGTTATGAGTGTCTCCGTTGGATCGCGGGTTTGGAAAGAATAACAATCCAAAATGCAAAATGATGATCGAAGAGCTCCAAGAAGCTTTTGGGATATCGAATGGTCTCGAAATTACCCAATTTTGGTCTCATTTAGAAGCTTGTCAAGTTACCATTCCAATGAGCTCAAAATCGTCTAAATTCGACCACTAAAGTGGAGTTATGAAGGTTACTATTGGACAAGGAGATGTAGGGGAAATTCAGTAGCGACGACTACGATCCCACTTACGAATGCCCAAATGGTCTCGGAATACGATGATTGTAGTCTAGAATGGAAGTGCGCTAAAGTACCTTTCAGATGTCAAAAAATCGACCCAATCCGACATCAAACGAGGGAGTTATGAGCATCTCCTTTGGATCGCGTGTTTGGAAAGAATAACAATCTAAAATGCAAAATGACGATCGAAGAGTTCCAAGGTGCTTTTGGGATATCGAACGGTCTCGAAATTACCCAATTTGGTCTCATTTAGAAGCTTGTCTAGTTACCATTCCAATGAGCTCAAAATCGTCTAAATTCGACCACTAAAGAGAGAGTTATGAGGGTTACTGTTGGACAAGGAGATGAAGGAGAAATTCAATAGTGACGACTGCGATCCCACTTTCGGATGCCCAAATGGTCTCGGAATACGATGATTACAGTCTAGAATAGAAGTGCGCTAAAGTACCTTTTAGATGTCCAAAAATCGACCCATTTCGACATCAAATGAAGGAGTTATTAGCGCCTCCATTGGATCACGCATTTTAGATAGATTAACCATCGAAATTATGAAATGACGATCGAAGAGTTCCAACGTGCTTTTGGGATATCGAACGGTCTCAAAATTACCCAATTTTGTTCTCATTTGAAAGCTTGTCAACTTATCATTCCAATGAGCTCAAAATCGTCTAAATTCGACCACTAAAGAGAGAGTTATGAGGGTTACTGTTGGACAAGGAGATGAAGGAGAAATTCAGTAGCGACGACTGCGATCCCATTTACGGATGCCCAAATGTCTCAGAATATGACGGTTGCAGTCAGGAATTAAAGTGCGCTAAACTACCGTCCTGATGACCAAAAATCGACCCTTTCTGACATCAAACAAGGGAGTTATGAGCGTCTCCGTTGGATCATGCGTTTGGAAAGAATAACAATCCAAAATACAAAATGACGATCAAAGAGGTCGAAGGTGCTTTTGGGATATCGAACGGTCTCGAAATTACCCAATTTTGGTCTCATTTAGAAGTTTGTCAAGTTACCATTCCAAAGAGCTCAAAATCGTCAAAATTCGATCACTTAAGAGAGAGTTATGAGGGTTACCGTTGGACAAGGAGATGAAGGAGAAATTCAGTAGCGACGACTTTGATCCCACTTACGGATGCCCAAATGGTCTCGGAATACGACATTGCAGTCAGGATTTAAAGTGCGCTAAACTACCTTTCAGATGACCAAAAATCGACCCTATCCGACATCAAACGAGGGAGTTATGAGCATCTCCGTTGGATCGCGTGTTTGGAAAGAATAACAATGTAAAATGCAAAATGACGATCGAAGAGTTCCAAGGTGCTTTTGGGATATCGAACGGTCTCGAAATTACCCAATTTTGGTCTCATTTAGAAGCTTGTCTAGTTACCATTCCAATGAGCTGAAATTCGTCTAAATTCGACCACTAAAGAGAGAGTTATGAGGGTTACTGTTGGACAAGGAGATGAAGGAGAAATTCCGTTGCGCCGACTGCGATCCCACTTACGTATGCCCAAATGGTCTCGAAATACAATGATTGCAGTCAGGAATTAAAGTGCGCTAAACTACCTTTCAGATGACCAAAAATCGACCCAATCTGACATCAAACGAGGGAGTTATGAGTGTCTCCGTTGGATCGCGTGTTTGGAAAGAATAACAATCCAAAATGCAAAATGATGATCGAAGAGCTCCAAGGAGCTTTTGGGATATCGAATGCTCTCGAAATTACCCAATTTTGGTCTCATTTAGAAGCTTGTCAAGTTACCATTCCAATGAGCTCAAAATCGTCTAAATTCGACCACTAAAGTGAGAGTTATGAAGGTTACTATTGGACAAGGAGATGAAGGGGAAATTCAGTAGCGACGACTGCGATCCCACTTACGAATGCCCAAATGGTCTCGGAATACGATGATTGTAGTCTATAATGAAAGTGCGCTAAAGTACCTTTTAGATGTCCAAAAATTGACCCATTTCGACATCAAATGAAGGAGTGATGAGCGCCTCCATTGGATCACGCATTTTAGATAGATTACCATCGAAATTACGAAATGAATCGAAGAGTTCCAACGTGCTTTTGGGATATCGAACGGTCTCGAAATTACCCAATTCTGGTCTCATTTAAAGCTTGTCAACTTATCATTCCAATGAGCTCAAAATCGTCTAAATTCGACCACTAAAGAGAGAGTTATGAGGGTTACTGTTGGACAAGGAGATGAAGGAGAAATTCAGTTGCGACGACTGCGATCCCACTTACGGATGCCCAAATGGTCTCGGAATACACGATTGCAGTCAGGATTTAAAGTGCGCTAAACCTACCTTTCAGATGACCAAAAATCGACCCAATCCGACATCAAACGAGGGAGTTATGAGCATCTCCGTTGGATCGCGTGTTTGGAAAGAATAACAATCTAAAATGCAAAATGACGATCGAAGAGTCCAAGGTGCTTTTGGGATATCGAGAAGGTCTCGAAATTACCCAATTTTGGTCTCATTTAGAAGCTTGTCAGTTACCATTCCAATGAGCTCAAAATCGTCTAAATTCGACCACTAAAAAGAGTGAGTTATGAGGGTTACTGTTGGACAAGGAGATGAAGGAGAAATTCAGTTGCGATCCCACTTACGGATGCCCAAATGGTCTCGGAATACAATGATTGCTGTCAGGAATTAAAGTGCGCTAAACTACCTTTCAGATGACCAAAAATCGACCAATCGACATCAAACGAGGAGTTATGAGTGTCTCCGTTGGATCATGTGTTTGAAGAATAACAATCCCAAATCCAAAATGATGATCGAGTTCCAAGGAGCTTTTGGGATAGAACGATGGTCTCGAAATTACCCAATTTTGGTCTCATTTAGAAAGCTTGTCAAGTTACCATTCCAATGAGCTCAAAATCGTCTAAATTCGACCACTAAAGTGAGAGTTATGAGGTTACTATTGGACAAGGAGATGAAGGGAAATTCAGTAGCGACGACTGCGATCCCACTTACGAATGCCCAAATGGTCTCGGAATACGATGATTGTAGTCATAATGAAAGTGCGCTAAAGTACCTTTTAGATGTCCAAAAATCGACCCATTTCGTCATCAAATGAAGGAGTTATGAGCGCCTCCATTGGATCACGCATTTTAGAAGATTAACATCGAAATTATGAAATGACGATCGAAGAGTTCCAACGTGCTTTTGGGATATCGAACGGTCTCAAAATTACCCAATTTTTTCTCATTTGAAAGCTTGTCAACTTATCATTCCAATGAGCTCAAAATCGTCTAAATTCGACCACTAAAGAGAGAGTTATGAGGGTTACTGTTGGACAAGGAGATGAAGGAGAAATTCAGTAGCGACGACTGCGATCCCATTACGGATGCCCAAATGTCTCGAATACGACGGTTGCAGTCAGGAATTAAAGTGCGCTAAACTACCGTCCTGATGACCAAAAATCGACCCATTCCGACATCAAACAAGGGAGTTATGAGCGTCTCCGTTGGATCATGCGTTTTTGGAAAGAATAACAATCCAAAATACAAATTGACGATCAAAGAGGTTCGAAGGTGCTTTTGGGATATCGAACGGTCTCGAAATTACCCAATTTTGTCTCATTTAGAAGTTTGTCAAGTTACCATTCCAAAGAGCTCAAAATCGTCAAAATTCGACCACTTAAGAGAGAGTTATGAGGGTTACTGTTGGACAAGGTGATGAAGGAGAAATTCAGTAGCGACGACTTTGATCCCACTTACGGATGCCCAAATGGTCTCGGAATACGATGATTGTAGTCTATAATGAAAGTGCGCTAAAGTACCTTTTAGATGTCCAAAAATCGACCCAATCCGACATCAAACGAGGGAGTTATGAGCATCTCCTTTGGATCGCGTGTTTGGAAAGAATAACAATCTAAAATGCAAAATGACGATCGAAGAGTTCCAAGGTGCTTTTGGGATATCGAACGGTCTCGAAATTACCCAATTTTGGTCTCATTTAGAAGCTTGTCTACTTACCATTCCAATGAGCTGAAAATCGTCTAAATTCGACCACTAAAGGAGAGTTATGAGGGTTACTGTTGGACAAGGAGATGAAGGAGAAATTCAGTAGCGACGACTTTGATCCCACTTACGATGCCCAAATGGCCTCGGAATACGACGATTGCAGTCTGGATTTAAAGTGCGCTAAATTACCTTTCAGATGACCAAAAATCGACCCAATCCGACATCAAACGAGGGTTATGAGCATCTCCGTTGGATCGCGTGTTTGGAAAGAATAACAATCTAAAATGCAAAATGACGATCGAAGAGTTCCAAGGTGCTTTTGGGATATCGAACGGTCTCGAAATTACCCAATTTTGGTCTCATTTAGAAGCTTGTCTAGTTACCATTCCAATGAGCTCAAAATCGTCTAAATTCGACCACTAAAGAGAGAGTTATGAGGGTTACTGTTGGACAAGGAGATGAAGGAGAAATTCAGTTGCGACGACTGCGATCCCACTTACGGATGCCCAAATGGTCTCGGAATACAATGATTGCAGTCAGGAATAAAGTGCGCTAAACTACCTTTCAGATGACCAAAAATTGACCCAATTCGACATCAAATGAGGGAGTTATGAGTCTCTCCGTTGGATCGCGTGTTTGGAAGAATAACATCAAAATGCAAAATGATGATCGAAGAGTCCAAGGAGCTTTTGGGATATCGAATGGTCTCGAAATTACCCAATTTTGGTCTCATTTAGAAGCTTGTCAAGTTACCATTCCAATGAGCTCAAAATCGTCTAAATTCGACCACTAAAGTGAGAGTTATGAAGGTTACTATTGGACAAGGAGATGAAGGGGAAATTCAATAGCGACGAATGCGATCCCACTTACGAATGCCCAAATGGTCTCGGAATACGATGATTGTAGTCTATAATGAAAGTGCGCTAAACTACCTTTTAGATGTCCAAAAATTGACCCATTTCGACATCAAATGAAGGAGTTATGAGCGCCTCCATTGGATCACGCATTTTAGATAGATTAACCATCGAAATTATGAAATGACGATCGAAGAGTTCCAGCGTGCTTTTGGGATATCGAACAGTCTCAAAATTACCCAATTCTGTTCTCATTTGAAAGCTTGTCAACTTATCATTCCAATGAGCTCAAAATCGTCTAAATTCGACCACTAAAGAGAGAGTTATGAGGGTTACTGTTGGACAAGGAGATGAAGGAGAAATTCAGTTGCGATCCCACTTACGGATGCCCAATTGTCTCGGAATACAATGATTGCAGTCAGGAATAAAGTGCGCTAAACTACCTTTCAGATGACCAAAAATCGACCCATTCGACATCAAACGAGGGAGTTATGAGTGTCTCCGTTGGATCGCGTGTTTGGAAAGAATAACAATCCAAATCCATAATGATGATCGAAGAGCTCCAAGGAGCTTTTGGGATATCGAATGGTCTCGAATTACCCAATTTTGGTCTCATTTAGAAGCTTGTCAAGTTACCATTCCAATGAGCTCAAAATCGTCTAAATTCGACCACTAAAGTGAGAGTTATGAAGGTTACTATTGGACAAGGAGATGAAGGGGAAATTCAGTAGCGACGACTGCGATCCCACTTACGAATGCCCAAATGGTCTCGAATACGATGATTGTAGTCTATAATGAAAGTGCGCTAAAGTACCTTTTAGATGTCCAAAAATCGACCCATTTCGACATCAAATGAAGGAGTTATGAGCGCCTCCATTGGATCACGCATTTTAAGATAGATTAACCATCGAAATTAGAATGACGATCGAAGAGTTCCAACGTGCTTTTGGGTATCGAACGGTCTCAAAATTACCCAATTCTGATCTCATTTGAAAGCTTGTCAACTTATCATTCCAATGAGCTCAAAATCGTCTAAATTCGACCACTAAAGAGAGAGTTATGAGGGTTACTGTTGGACAAAGGAGATGAAGGAGAAATTCAGTAGCGACGACTGCGATCCCCACTTACGGATGCCCAAATGGTCTCGAATACGATGATTGCAGTCAGGAATAAAGTGCGCTAAACTACCTTTCAGATGACCAAAAATCGACCCAATCCGACATCAAACGAGGGAGTTATGAGCGTCTCCGTTGGATCGCGGTTTTGGAAAGAATAACAATCCAAAATGCAAAATGATGATCGAAGAGGTCCAAGTGCTTTTGGGATATCGAACGGTCTCGAAATTACCCAATTTTGGTCTCATTTAGAAGCTTGTCAAGTTACCATTCCAAGAGCTCAAAATCGTCTAAAATTCGACCACTAAAGTGAGAGTTATGAGGGTTACTATTGGACAAGGAGATGAAGGGGAAATTCAGTAGCGACGACTGCGATCCCACTTACGAATGCCCAAATGGTCTCGGAATACGA
>JAJHSJ010000001.1:43254483-43414525 GCA_021015155.1 Magnolia officinalis
GTTTAGGTTATAAGTATAGGTTTATGTTAGAGTGTAGATTAAGGTATAGGGAATGACCGTGAAGTGAAGGGGCATGACCATGAAATGCGTCGAAATGACCGTGAATCAACACGGAATAGGCGGGAATGACCGTAATATGCATGGAAATGATTGTGAAGTGAGGCGATTGGACCGCGAAATGCGCGGAAGTGACCGTGAAGTGAAGGGTCAAGACCGCGAAATGCGTCGAAATCACCGTGAATCAACACGGAATAGGCGGAAATGACAGTGATATGCATGGAAATGGGGGTGAAGTGAAGCGATTGGACTGCGAAATGCGCGGAAGTGACCGTGAAGTGAAGACACGGGACCGCGAAATGTGTCGAAATGACCGTGAATCAACACGGAATATGCGGGAATGACCGTGATATGCATGGAAATGGGGGTGAAGTGAAGCGATTGGACCGCGAAATGCACGGAAGTGACCATGAAGTGAAGACGCGGGACCGTGAAATGCGTCGAAATGACCGTGAATCAACACAGAATATGCGGGAATGACCGTGATATGCATGGAAATGGGGGTGAAGTGAAGCGATTGGACCGCGAAATGCGCAGAAGTGACCGTGAAGTGAAGACGCAGGACCGCGAAATGCGTCAAAATCACCATGAATCAACACGGAATATGCGGGAATGACCGTGATATACATGGAAATGGGGGTGAAGTGAAGTAATTGGACCGCGAAATGCATGGAAGTGACCGTTAAGTGAAGACGCGGGACTGCGAAATGCGTCGAAATGACCGTGAATCAACACGGAATATACGGGAATGACCGTGATATGCATGGAAATGGGGGTGAAGTGAAGCGATTGGACCACGAAATGCGCGGAAGTGACCGTGAAGTGAAGACATGGGACCTCGAAATGCGTCGAAATGACCATGAATCAACATGAAATATGTGGGAGTGACCGTGATATGCTTGGAAATGGAGGTAAAGGGAAGCGATTGGACAGCGAAATGCGTCGAAATCGCCGTGAATCAACATGGAAAAGGTGGGAATGATCGTGATATGCACGGAAATGGGGGTGAAAGGAACGATTGGACCGCGAAATGCGCGGAACTGACCGTGAAGTGAAGACGCGTGACGGCGAAATGCGTCGAAATCACCGTGATCAACACGAAAAGGCGGGAATGACCGTGATATGCATGGAAATGGGGGTGAAGTGAAGCGATTGGACCACGAAATGCGCGGAATTGACCGTGAAGTGAAGATGCGTGACCGCAAAATGCATCGAAACCACCGTGAATCAACACGAAAAAGGCGGGAATGACCATGATATGCATGGAAATGAGGGTGAAGGGAACCATTGGACCACAAAATGCGCAGAACTGACCGTGAAGTGAAGACGTGTGACAGCGAAATGCGTCGAAATCACCGTGAATCAACACGAAAAAGGCGGGAATGACCGTGATATGCATGGAAATGGGGGTGAAGTGAAGTGATTGGACCGCGAAATGCGCAGATCTGACCGTGAAGTGAAGACGCGTGACTGCGAAATGCGTCGAAATCACCGTGAATCAACACGGAAAAGGTGGGAATGACCGTGATATGCATGAAAATGGGGTTGAAGGGAAGTGATTGGACCGTGAAATGCGCGGAACTGACCTTGAAGTGAACACGCGTGACCGCGAAATGTGTCGAAATCATCGTGAATCAACACGGAAAAGGCGGGAATGACCGTGATATGTATGGAAATGAGGGTGAAGTGAAGCGATTGGTTCGCGAAATGCGCGGAATTGACCGTGAGGTGAAGAAGCGTGACCGCGAAATGCGTCGAAATCACCGTGAATCAACACGAAAAAGGAGGGAATGACTGTGATATGCATGGAAATGGGGGTGAAGTGAAGCGATTGGACCACGAAATGCACAAAACTGACCATGAAGTGAAGACGCGTGACCGCAAAATGCGTCGAAATTACCGTGTATCAACACGGAAAGGCGGGAATGACCGTGATATGCATGGAAATGGGGGTGAAGGGAAGCGATGGACCTCAAATACGCGGAACTGACCGTGAAGTGAAGACGCATATCACAGTCATTCCGCATATTCCGTGTTGATTCACGGTCATTTCGACGCATTTCGCGGTCCCGCGTCTTCACTTCACTGTCAGTTTCGCGCATTTCGCGGTCCAATCACTTCACTTCACCCCCATTTCATGCATATCACGGTCATTCCCGCCTTTTTCGTGTTGATTCACGGTGATTTCGACTATTTCACGGTCACACGTCTTCACCTCACGGCCAGTTCCGCGCATTTCGGGGACCAATCGCTTCACTTCACCCCCATTTCCATGCATATCACGGTCATTCCCGCATTTTTTGTGTTGATTTATGGTGATTTCGACGCATTTCGTGGTGACGCGTCTTCACTTCACGGTCAGTTCCATGCATTTCGCGGTCCAATTGCTTCCCTTCACCCCCATTTCCATGTATATCACGGTCATTCTCACCTTTTTCGTGTTAATTCACAGTGATTTCGACGCATTTCGCGGTCACGCGTCTTCACTTCACGGTCAGTTCCACGCATTTCGCGGTCTAATCGGTTCCCTTCACCCCCATTTCCATGCATATCACGGTCATTCCCGCCTTTTCCGTGTTGATTCACGGTGATTTCGTCGCATTTCGCAGTCACGCGTCTTCACTTCACGGTCAGTTCCGCGCATTTCGCGGTCCAATTGGTTCCCTTCACCCCCATGTCCATGCATATCACGGTCATTCCCGCCTTTTCCGTGTTGATTCACGGTGATTTCGACTCATTTTGCGGTCACGCGTCTTCACTTCACGGTCAGTTCCGTGCATTTCGTGGTCCAATCGCTTCCCTTCACCCCCATTTCCATACATATCACGGTCATTCCCGCCTTTTCGGTGTTGATTCATAGTGATTTCGATGCATTTCGCAATCACGCGTCTTCACTTCACGGTCAGTTCCGCGCATTTCGCAGTCCAATCCCCTCACATGGTCATTTCCATGCATATAATGGTCATTCCCACCTATTCCGTGGGTGGAATTTATTCAGTCTTATCTTTACGGTGGTTAAATTAATTCAGTCTTATCATATAGGGCCTGTTTGGCCGCGTAGATTGGATGAGATTGGAAGGGATTGGAAGATAGATCCCGGGATTGGCTAGGCGTGCCAATGAGACACGAGATCCTGATCCCGGGAGATAGCAATCCCATGGATCTTAAGACAATCCACTGACATCACCATCATTACCTTTAAGGCCTGTTTGGCCGAACCAATCCCACGGTATTAGGAGGAACGTGATCGCGAGATCCCGGGGTATGCATGATGAGCCAAACAAACCTTGTGAACTTATCCCGGGATATAAGCAATCCCATGGATCTCAAAACAATCCACTAACATCACCATCATTACCTTAAAATTGATCCCATCCCTTGGTTAGAAGGAGTGGAAGGTAAAATCCCAGGATATGCCCGGCGTGCCAAACAGACCCAGTGAACTTGTTCCGGGATATAACAATCCCATGGATCTTAAACCACCACTGACACCACCATCATTACCTTAAAATCCATCCCATCCCTCCTAATCCCATGGGATTCGCCCGGCCAAACAGGCCCTTAAATCTCATCCAATCCACCCTAATCCCTTCAA
Source organism: Magnolia officinalis (assembly GCA_021015155.1). Taxonomy (NCBI): domain Eukaryota; kingdom Viridiplantae; phylum Streptophyta; class Magnoliopsida; order Magnoliales; family Magnoliaceae; genus Magnolia; species Magnolia officinalis. The sequence continues at coordinate 43,258,136 of JAJHSJ010000001.1, forward strand.
AAATGCCTGGGACATGTTTGGTTCGGGGGATTGAAAGGGATTGGATGGTTTAATCCCGGGATTGAAGTGAAGCGAATTGACTGTGAAATGCGTGGAAATGACCGTGAAGTGAAGGGGCATGACCGTGAAATGCGTCGAAATGACCGTGAATCAACACGGAATAGGCGAGAATGACCATGAAATGCATCAACACGGAATAGGCGAGAATGACCATGAAATGCATGGAAATGACCGTGAAGTGAAGCGAATAACCGTGAAATGCATGGAAATGACCGTGAAGTGAAGGGAATTGACCGTGAAATGCATGGAAATGACCGTGAATCAAAACGGAATCGCCGGGATTGATCATGAAATGCATGAAAATGACTATGAAGTGAAGCGAATTGACCGTGAAATGCATGAAAATGACCGTGAAGTGAAGGGAATTGACCGTGAAATGCATGGAAATGACCGTGAATCAAAACGGAATCGCCGAGATTGACCGTGAAATGCATGGAATTGATCGCAAAGTAAATGAAATGAGCTAAATTGACTGTGAACTGATTGAAATTGACCATGAAGTGAATGAAATGGTTTTTCGACCATCGACCTTATGGAATCTTGAAAAATAACCAGGTTAGTTGGCTAAAGTAGCTTCTCCTACCCCAAAATCATATAGGGTACGTCAAGTAACTAATTTTGGTTTAGAAGATATTCTTGTTAAATGAAAAAAGAAAGAAATGAAAAAAAAAGAGAGAATTTTTTTTTTTTATGCTTTTATATATATATATATATATATATATATATATATATATATATATATATATATATGTATTAGAGAAAATTGTAGGTAGAAAGAAGTTCTCCATGCAAAAAAATAAAAATAAAAATAATAATAATAATAAAAATTTCATAGATTGGGACAGACTACAGTTATGACTACTGTTATAATCCATAGCTATAGGAGTCGTCAGATGGGCGTAGCCCCGCCAGATCGGCGTGCTCCCGCTGGATAGGTCAGCGAGTGGCGCGGGCACCCTAGTTCGGCGCGCCCACCCCGGACAGGCTCCTTTAGCTATGGATTTTGGTAGGTATGGCTACGGTTACAATCCGTAGCCAAATCTCTGTATCCAATAAAATAAAAATCCGTTTTTAAAATTTTTTTTTTTTTTTTTTATTAACGTCGAATCTTTGTTATTTTTTGGGTCCCATCATGAGGTCTATGTTATATCCAAACCGTACATCTATTTAGCGAGCTCATATTAAGGCTTGAGACGGAAAATAAGACAGATCTAACTATCAAGTGGACCACACTTTAAAAGGTAGTGGGGAATTGAATGTCTACCATTGAAACCCTTTTAGGGGTTACAGAAGTTTCGGATCATTATGAAATTTGTTTTTCCTCTTCATCCAGGTCTTTGTGACCTTATGAATAGATTGGATGGAAAATAAATGTTATGGTGGGCCCCACAAAAGTTTCAACGGTGAAAATCAAATTTTTACTGCTCTTTGTGGTGTGGTCCAATTGATCTTTGGATATGATTTTTTTTTTTTTTGGATAATGCTCCGAAATGATCTCGAAATATGGATGAACGTTGTGGATATAATAAATACATAACCGTGGGGCCCACGTAAAGTTGATCTCTTTGAACCGTTCGTACAGCTCGGAGCACCAGCCGATCCGCTTGAAGGTAAAAGCAAGGGGCATTTTCGACCTTTGGCAAATCGTCCGTACAGCTGGGGCGGAAAATGAGGTGGGCTTAGTCTCCTAAATGGGCCATAGATGGATCGTACAGTCGTAAATTTCTCGTTAGTAAATGCATGCTTATCATCGCACTGCCGACGCAATTGCCCGTGCCTCCGGCAACAGGAAGTAACTGTGTTCGGAAGCTATGTGGGCCACATAGATTGTCGTGACGAATCTACTCTGTCCATCAGTTTCTAAAGATCGCAAAAGGACAGTATTCAAAAACTCACACCACACGAAAAAGCAAGAACAGAAACATCCACCATTGAAACTTTTCTGCGGCGGACCATGATTTTTATATGCCATCCAAACCGTTCTTAGGTTTGTTACCACTCAGATAAAGGCAAAATATCATCCTGATACAAAACTTTTGTTGCCCCGCAAAGTTTCAAATTGTGAGCATTCAATTCCCTCTGTTTCATGTGGTGTAGTCCGTATGGGTTTTTCATCCGTTTGATTTTTGGAATCCCGTTTTTTGTGGCCTTAAGAAACTGATGGACGGGGCGAATTTTTCACGGTAATCTCTCCAGAACCCACATAGCTTTCAGAACTTCCCGTGCTAAGGGGCAGACAATTTGCATTCTAATTGCGTTTTGAGTAAACTCCGTGGAGTGCAGATCCATTGCCCAAGTGGACATACCATATAGAACAGGGGGATTGAACGCCTACCATTATTTTGGATGAAGCTTATATTTGTGTTTTTCCTTTGTCTATATCTGTCTTAACTTAGAAGCATGTTACATCTCAAATAAACATCATCATGGGCCCTAAGAAGTTTAGGCGGTAGATGTAACTGTCCTACTATTTTCTACCAAGGGATTCACTTAAGCTTTGAATATGTCTCATTCTTTGTCTCGTTCCCTAAAATGATCTCTCCAAATGGATGGACAAAAGGGATACAACACATACATTATGGTGGGGCCCACAAAGCTTGGTAACATCACTTTAGCAGGAAGATTGGCTGCTGAATCCAGGTACCGTATTTATTCCATGCCATCCATTTAATTTACCAACTCATTTTATGGCATGATCATATTTAAAGTGGAAGTTAACCACACCATAAAAAGTAGCAGGGATAATGATAAATGTCACGCTGAGCCTGACCCTTGACTTTGCTCTTGGAACGCGACAAGGAAATTATTTTCTTTTTCTTTTTCTTGTTTTTTTTACACGGATGGTTCAATAGTAATCCCTCATCGTTCATCTAACCGCGATCACAACCTCGAGAGCAATCTAAACTAAAATTGTATTCTACAGTACAACATTTACAAATATAACATATGCACAAATTCCAATTATATAAATACATTACAATTTTTTTTTTTGAAAAAATAAAACACTAAAGTGCAATTAATAAAATCCATGCAATATTAGTCTCACAATTGAAACCTTCCTAAGGCCCACAATGGGGTTTACTTGTCATTGGACTTTTTTGTAAAGTCACATAGACCTTTTTTTTGTTTTTTTTGTTTTGATTAGCTTGTTAGTACACCCCACTATCAGTTCACACGTCACTGTTAGCCACCCCCACTAGGGAACAATACCAGGACCTTAGTGTTGAAACTGAGGTATCTTTCACTCTATCAACCGTTTGAGCTATGGATCCAGGTAGGTCACACAAACTTGGATAAATAAAAAACATAAATATTAGCTTGATCCAAAACTCCCATAGAATTCAACATTAGGTGTTCATGTGGTTTGGCCCATTTGAGATTTGGATATGCTTTAATTTTGGGTTATACCCTAAAATTAGCTGTAAACTAGATGGACAGCATGAATAGGACACATACATCAAAGTGGACCCCACAGAGTTTACTAGCCCATTGACCAACTCAGTAAGCAATCTGCTTCTATGCCAGTAGTTTGTACATACCATCCAATCCCTCGATACGACTCTTCTTATTTATGATTAAGGTGGACACACGAATTTTAATAATATCCACATGTCCAATGAAAAAGCACTAGGTGCATATCAGCAGGAGTGATTCCTCTACGGGAAATCACATTTTTTTTTGCCGCTGAAGTGATTTTAAAAGTTTTAAGTAGATTTTATACTTTATTATGATGAGGTCTCCTGAATTTTGCATCTGCTTCATTATTCGGACCATGCCCTGAAATTAGCTGGCAAAATCGAGGAACCGCAGGGATATACACCGCATATATATCAAGCTGTGTCTTCGTTTAACATTGCTTTATATAAATAGCATACTAAAATACAGGTAGCTGCATAGACGTTGGGTGCAGTCCCCCTACTCACAGTACAATTGGAAGAAATGTCTGGCGATCGGGGACTGTTCTTTTAGTGGGTCACTACCCTTTCCGATCGCAGTTCTAGGAAGAAGACTCATCACACTCCGTCAGAGTATTAAATAACCATGTCATTAGCACTAATTCTAATTTTGGAGTTACAAATGGGCTGGGGTATCCCGGCCCAGCCCATTATGAACTATGTCTGGGCTTAGCCCATTGGTTCAAGCTGGGCCGAAACCCAATAACGTGGGTTAAAAAGACTTGTAGAGCCTGGAGTCGAGTAGAGACTAGCCCGAGTCAGCAGTGAATGGGCTTGACTTGGGACTGACTCATGGCATGAAACCAGATGGGTCCAACCGAGTCCGAGCCAGTCTTAAAACCATGCGTGCTAATTGTTGGGGGAAAATTTTTAAGTCTTAAAGTTGGGTTATGGAATGGACCAATTCTGCGGAACCAGCACAAGCCCAGTGAAACTCGAGCTTGATACGGTCTCCACTCCCAGAAACAGGTTGACCGTCAAGTAAGAAAATGCAAATGCAAAGATACTTGAAAGGCTAATAAGCCTACGTAAGTGGCCGAGGAGTCGACCTAACTCCTAGGTCGGCTAAAGGACGATTATAGACTGCCCACAAATTAGCCACATATCGATTACGGATCGACCATAGATCGGCCACAGGTCAATTACAAATTGACCATTGCTTAGTTATGGATCGGTCATAGGTTGTCTATAGATCAGTCACAGGACCATCACAAATCGACCACTGTTCGATTATAGATCGGCTATAGATTGATCGAAGGATCTTTAAAGGTCTCCCGAGATTTTCGGAGGATAAAACCAAATCTCGACAATCACGGGAACCTTTAATCTCAGGATTCTCGGGAAGATTTCAGATTGCAACAGATCTCCAAGATATGCGGGAGATCCCCCTTATAACGGAATCCCCTCTACCCTATAAATAGGCGAAGAACCCACGTTTCAAGGTACGTTCTCAATACCTAAAGAAAAGACCCCAGAGATCTCTTTTCACGACCACGAGCCTGACTTAGGCATCGGAGAGTCCCCTGGATGGACCAGGGCCTCCTTTGTCTCTCACTTTTCTCCGTGTAAGGTCAAGGGAGAACATCGTAAAGGATTAGTCGGAAAATTGTATCAACAGTTTGGCACCGTCTGTGGGAACGATATCTTAAGTCATTCCCGCTCTACCATAAATACTCCAAACAGTTTACAATGGCGAAAGGAAAGAAGAAAGCCCAATCTCCCCCCCCGGGTGGCAGACCCGATCACCGCCGTACCTTCACTTGCCCAGGCCACATAGCCCGTCGAACGCCCTGAGCGACGAGAGAGCAGCCATGACTCCCCGCAACATCAGGCCACTTCGGGATTAAGCCGACATGGCCAACAAAGGTATGGCAGGGGCGGGCGACGGGACGCTCTTAAAAGAGAAGTTGGAGAGATCAGAGCCGATCTAGGCTACTTGAAATAGATGATGGAGAATATGCAGCCACGTCAGGTCTATGAGCCCCATCATCAGGGGGAGGGACAGTCGAGCTATGTTCGACCTTGTGCTAAACTTCCTCAGCCTTCGATTGTGCATGTCGCTTCTCAACAGACCCTCAACCTGCCCCCACCGAGCCTATTTCGTCTCATGTGTCAGGAACGGTACTCCTACCCGCTTTAGACCTACGACATGAGATAGATCAGCAAAGGCCCAGCAGGGCCCCGATCGAGGCCACTACCGACAGTGACGAGCCTTGGAAGACCGAACCGCAAAGTCTGCAATGACAAATTGCTTATATGAAGCAGACCTATCGAGGCAACTCGAATGCCCCGGAAGAGTCGGAGTCCCCCTTCACGGTTAGCATCATGCAGGCACGGTTGCTGGACAAGTTTAGGCTGCCCCAAATCATTCCTTAGAAAGGGAGTAGCAACCCAATAGAGCATATGGAGTCTTTCAGGACCTATATGGAACTCCATAATGCGTCTGATGCGGTCGTATGCTGAGCTTTCTCACTAACTCTGGCCGACGTTGCTCGACTTTGGTTTAAACAACTGAAGCAAAGGTCCATTAAGACATTTTCCGAGCTTAGTGAGGCTTTCATCACTAATTTCATCGGAAGGAAGAAAAGACTAAAAGCATCGGCTCATCTGATGAACATAGTTAAGAAAGATGCGAACTGCTGAAAGACTACATCAAACGCTTCAATCTGGAAGCCCTGCTAGTGCGAAAACATTCAGATGAAACCGCACTGAACGCTATCATGACTGGGTTCCTCTTCTCCCTAGATAAGAATCCTCCCACCACATTGGCGAAGTTCCTAAACCGATCGCAGAAGTACGTTAATGCTGAAGAGTCCCGGATCTTGCGAGACGCCGTCCAAAACAAAGGCTCCACAGCCAAAGATCAGGCAAAGAAAGAAGTCTTTCAGGACCTATGTGGAACTCCATAATGCGTCTGATGCAGTCATGTGCTGAGCTTTCTCACTAACTGTAACGCCCTGAAAATCGGGGGTCGAGCATACGCTCAACACCCGAGTTCCAACGCATCACTTATGCAACATGGATATTGATGATTAAATGTTGTCTGTATTAGTGCATTAAACATGAGTGGAATTATACCGAAACAACATATCATACTCCAGAGACCGTTAAATTATGCAAGCGGAAGACTGTGATAAGTATATATAGTATATAAGTGATTGTATGTCACCCGAGTATGATCGTGTTACCAGGTCAAATATGTACATGTATACTTTTCCAAAATGGACTTCCCAAAATAGACAAAAATGAATATATATGTGTGTTTCAAAAAGACAAAATAGCAAGTGTAATGACATCTAGACAACATCCCAGAAATCTCCGTCGATCGGGACACGGCTCATATGAACCCGCTCGAAAATTGCATGTAGGAGAATGCCTCCTCATCGTCCTCAAAGTCTGGCTCCGCCTCGTAGGCTGTACCATCACCTGCAGCTAAGATAGAGTCTGGTTGGTGTGTACAACACCGTTCCAGAACGTGGGAGTGAGTGATCAACTCAGTGGAGCTATAAAGCAAAGGTTAACATGTTATCAATTCAGTCAAGCAGTACAACACTTATATCCTAAGTATTCTTGTTAATGCAAGAATGATATGAAATAGTGATGTATCCCTCGCCTACGCTCCCTCAGCAACTTCATCTCACGATAGCGACATGCAACCCTTCCTCAATGCTTGACCTGCTACGCCAAAGGCACACGTAATGCGGTACATGCACGTGATTAGCCAAGTTCTTACTTAGGTTTATTCATACAGCAGGATTTGGGAAGCTAAGGTACCTCCCTTATATCACTTCCCAAACAATGATCCATTCTAGGGTCGTCAGTCCTATTAAATATCATATGATGTTACGGTTCTAGGTCACTACAAAGGGCTCGTCACCTGATCAGTGTAGGCCTACTTTATACTCTAGTCGCTACGGGAAGGCTCGTCGCCTCAACACAGTCTCAGAGTACGCTCGAGGTCACTACAAAGGGCTCGTCACCTGATCAGTGTAGGCTGACAGCTCGAATACAGTGTCTCACATCACTGTATTCGGCTCACGAGGCGATGTTGCTCACTGGTCATTACGGGGAGGCTCGTCGCCCCACTGTAGGCCGACAGCTCGACCACGGTGTCCCATACCACCATGTCCGGCTCATGAGTCTTAGCGGATCGAGGTACCAAGGTTAACGAGCTTTCGACTGGTGAGTTTGGTACCTTAGATTCAAGCAGTAGCGTCCATACATGGTGAACATATATTGAGCCAATTGGGTTACTCGACAAGCTCGACTAGTACGAGCGCACGTTGATTTGATTGATATGGAGTGCATAAGCATTCTGCATGGCCTAACTACTATCGACAAACAGTGTACGACTCGGATTCGTCGAACACCTCCGTCGTGGCTAAAACAGTCTGGCCACCAATTGTAAACCTTTACCGACTGCCTGGACTACATCGTATCCCCAAACACACTCCAATCAACAGTATTCACATATAATAGCCAAGGCAGCATTGACAACCAATTTAAATATAAATCTCATTTGAGCATTTCAACAAACACGTAGTACGCATGTTATCACACAGACATTTCATACATAAATCACATATTAGTAAGTGGGGTACATAACGAAAACTGTAACTATAGATAAGGGGGTCGAGAATCTTATCTCGACACCCTCATTACATACATTTAGACAAACAATTTCTCATTCAAGCATTTTATCAAACACTTAGACTGCATATATCACATACATGTAATAATTTAGTTAAAACGTATATTATGGCAAATCCTTCTACATAGGAGTTACCATATGTACAACCATCATGTATTACCAACCATCAATCATAACAAGTACCAATCATAATTTCATATTCATTCATACATTTTAACAAACACATACAATGCATTATCATCAACATAGTTTACATATATGTGTAACATACGGGAAACATCTTATCTAAGCATATGTGATAGCAATCAAGTCAGTCATAAATCATTACTGACATTGAAAGCCTTGAAAACCATAACCTAAACATTTATAATCCGTACCTTTCGCAGGTAAACGAGTAACGGACTCAGTTTGTATACCGAGTCTTTGTCTACAGCACAACGACAACCTATATCACGAAATGGGTCAGCTATTCCATCCCTTACACTATTTGAAACCCGGAAACAGATTAGGGTTAGGATTTCTTACCCAAGAACGGCGTCGGAATCGCCCGTATAACGACACAAGAATAATGGTTAACCATGTGGAGTGTTGGGATTGAATCCCAGGAACCAACTCCAACTCTCTCTCACACTTTCTCTCTATTCCCTTCTCTTTCTTTTCTCTTCTCTCACCTAGGGTTAGAAATTCGTATGTGAAGGGAGAGAGGGTTTAAGACCCTTATATAGGCCCATAACTGGTGGAAATGGCCCCAGGGCCATGGTATACTTAGGTTATAACCAAATGGGAACAGTTCCGATCCAACGGAGCACTTCCGGAGGCCTTTTTTTTTGCGTGTGGTTGGACTTAAGCTCCCTGACATTGGATCTATATCAAACTAAATTTTTGGTCCGATCGGATTTACAGATCGACTGTGGTGGACGAGTTTCAGTTCAACGGTCACCGGTGCTCGATCAAGACCACAAGTACACTGACATGTGTTGGAAATTTTTCCTAATCTGAGGGAATTGGGTCCGATTTCGATGGTCTGAATCCTTAGATTTGGCCTGCAGGTGAAACGACTCAATTTACTTAAGTCCCAGTTCATTTCCTAAAGATATTCGCGTTTCTCACACACTTTGCCCGGGCTCAAGTTGTGCATTTCTGGACACTATTAGGACTTGATTTTCGAGATGATTGTTGAGCCCAATAATGCGGTCATAATCGTTTAGTTTCGCGGAAATTGGACTTTCGACGTACGGTCCAGGTCCGATACGGAGTTTCAAGGTAGTCCCAAGAGCAACTGGGTTTAGAGATTAATCCTAGATTATAGGGTAATGTAGCGTTAAGGATTCTACAAGTTTTGGGTCATGCAGTTCGTATTTAAAGTGGTTCAAGCGAATTTCACAACTAATCTAGTTTAACACTTAGTTAATTTCGTCTAATTTCTAAAGGATTTGGTCCTGAGTGATTTCTGTACTCGGGTCTTTGTATGGATTTTTCCAAGACGTTATAATCTACCCCCCTTAAAGAAAAATTTCACCCTTGAAATTAGTACATTTTCGTACTCCTCGAGGATCTGAGGGTAGTTCTTATGGACCTCGGCTTCAGTTTCCCAAGTAGCCTCTTCTTCCGTATGATGCGTCCACAATACCTTCATAAGTGGAATAACCTTACTACACAATACCTGATCCTTCCTATCTAGGATACACGTCGGTCGCAGTATATATGTAACATCCTCACTCAACTGCACTTACTCCCACTTGATAATGTGGGAAGGATCAGGAACGTATTTCTTCAGCATAAATACACGAAATATGTTGTGCACGCCCACGAGTGGTGTGGGTAAAGCAATGCGGTATGCTACCACCCCCACTCGATCCAGGATCTAGAATGGGCCAATGAATCTCGATGTAAGCTTCTCCTTCTTTCCAAACCTAAGGACTCCCTTCATTGGAAAAACTTTTAGGAATACGTGGTCCCCAACCACGAACTCTAGCTGTCGCCGCCTTATATCGGCGTAACTCTTTTGTCTGCTCTACGCTACAAGAAGTCGACGCCTGATAATATCGATCTTCTCTGAGGTCGCCTGAACTAACTCGGGGCCAATCAAGCTTTTCTCGCCAACCTCTGCCCAGCAATGTGGTGCCTGACAGGGACACCCATACAATGCCTCATAGGGAGTCATGCCAATACTCGCCAGAAGATGTTGTCATAGGCGAACTCTGCTTAAGGAAGACAGTCATCCCAACTGTCCTTGAAATCAAGCATGCAAGCTCGCAACATGTCCTCTAACACCTGGTTTACCCGTTCTATCTGCCCGTCAGTTTGGGGGTGGAACACAGTACTGAACTTCAGTTTCACCCCCATCGCTTCGTGGATGCGAGTCCAGAAGATGGATGTGAATTGCGTGTCTCGGTCCGACACGATCTCCAAAGGAACCCCATGCAGTCAGTCGTATGATCTCCTTGATGTACAGTATGGCCAAGTCATCTGTAGAGTTCAAGACTTTAATCGGGAGGAAATGGGCCGATTTCGTCAACCGGTCCACGATCACCCAAATAGAGTCATAACCCTTTCTTGTCTTCGGTAGCCCTGAGATGAAATCCCACTTCCATTCTGCTATGGGCATGGGCTAAAGTAGTCCAGGAGGTCAGCGATGATCTGCCTTGACCTGCTAGCGCGTGAGACAACGGGACACGTAATCTACTATGTGAGCCTTCATGTTGTCCCACCAGTACGACCTCTTCATATCTCGGTACATCTTCATGCTACCTGGATGCATTGCCAGCTTCGAATTGTGCGCTGCCTCAACAATTTTCTGTCTCAAATCATAAATGTTTGGGATGCATAGGCGGCCACGGTAACTCAAACCCCCATCCGTACTAACTCTCCATTCGGTGTCTTCGTCATCACTAGCTTTTGTCCTCATCTCCTCTAACCACTTGTCCTCTCGTTGAGCCACTATGATTCGGTCATCAACCAGTGGCTGCACTCGAATATACGCGATTCTTTCAAACGGTTCCTCTACCGTGAGCTTCTACTTAAAGTCATGCATAAATTCCACCATATTCCATTCCTCAACCATCAGCGGAGCCGCAAATGCTATCGCTTTCTTGCGGCTCAACACGTCTGCCACAAGGTTGGCCTTGCCAGGATGGTAGGAGACCTCGAACTTGAAGTCCTTCAAGGTTTTCATCCATCGCCGCTACCTCATATTCAGGTCCCGCTGAATGAATATGTATCTGAGGCTCTCGTGGTCGCAAAAGAGCTCGAACTCCTCTCCGTAGAGGTAATTTCTCCAGAGTTTCAATGCAAAGATGACGACCGCTAATTTCAGGTCATGTGTAGGGTAATTTTCCTCCTGTTTCCTCAACTATCTTGAAGCATAAGCAATCACCCTGTCCTTCTGCATAAGGACACATCCCAAACCAATACGAGACGCGTCGGTATATATCGTATACTTGACCCCTTGCTCTGGCAATACTAGCACAAGGGTGGATGTCAACCTGTCCTTCAGCTCCTGAAAAGCTGCTTCGGCCATCTCATTCCAAGCGAACTTAAGATCCTTCCGTGTCAATTGAGACAAAGGTCTGGCATCTTCGAGAAGTCCCTAATGAATCGTCGATAGTAACCTGCCAGACCAAGAAAACTCATCACCTCAGTAATCAAACTAGGCTGTTCCCAGTCCTAAACCGCGGCTACCTTAGCAAGGTCTATAACTATCCCTTTCTTGGACACCACATGTCCTAGGAACTTGATTTCTTCTTTTTACAAGTCGCACTTCTTGTATTGTGCAAACAACTGGTTCTTCCTGAGCGTATCAAGAACTGCTCGTAGGTGTCCTTCGTGCTCCTCCCAATTCTTAGAATATATCAGGATGTCATCTATAAACACGATGATGAATCGGAAGAGATATGGCCGAAACACCCTGTTCATCAGGTCCATGAACACGGCTGGTGCGTTTGTGAGTTTGAATGACATCACAAGGAACTCGTAGTGCCCAAAGCTGGTCCTGAACGCTGTCTTCTGCACGTCCTCATCCTTGACTCGCAATTGGTGATACCCTGACTGTAAGTCGATTTTCGTGAAATACTGCGCCCCTCTCAACTGATTAAACAGATCATCTATCCTGGGCAAAGGGTACTTGTTCTTCACCATCACTTGGTTCAATCTACGGTAATCAATACACAACTGTAGTGACCCATCCTTCTTCTTCACAAACAACACAGGTGCTCCCCAAGGAGATACACTCAGTCGTATGAAGCCAGCATCCAACAGATCATCGATCTGTTTCCTCAACTCCTCCATTTCACATGGAGGTATACGATACGTTGGGAGTGAAATGGGCGTAGCACCAGGCGCTAGGTCAATGGTGAACTCAATCTCACACCGAGGAGGTAGCCTCGGTATCTTACTGAATACCTCCTCAAAATCCTGAACTACAGGCGTGTTTTCAAGTGCCGGGCCATCAACATTCTTTAGAAAGGAAGCGTAACAAAGAACTCGAAAAGAGCAACTGACCTGTACAAGAAATGTAAAGGGCGCGCCCTCAGGCCCGTATGCTGTCACTAGACGGGTCTCGCAATTAATCTCAGCCCTCACGTCGGTTAGCCAATCCATACCAAGGATGACGTCGAAATGGTATATCGTGGTGCCAATTAGGTCAATACATATCGTTCTGCTCCCTAGATCTATCAAGCAACCCTCACACATTTTGGTGGCATCTATAAAAGTCCTTGGTGCTGCGATAACTCGCACCCCAACCATCGGGGTCGAATTCAACCCTAAGCGTTTGACTGCAGAACATAATATCACTGAAATAATGGATCCCGTATCCACCAACAGAAATATAGGGATACCATCAATGTGGGGGGGGGGGGGGAGCTCGAAGGCCAAAGGTACGGTAGCTGTAGAATCAGTCGCTTCCGCTGTAAGTGCATGGAGGCACGCCTGCTGAGATCAGTTCGGCTGAGGCGCCATAGGTCGCTGAGGCGGCCTAAATCGAGGTGTAGATGGTCGGAATGATGGATGAGCTGGTGCCGACTGCAGAGGTGGTGCTGATATGGTCTGAGGAACCTGGCGGTTGATTCTCTGCGGTGGTGAGAAGCCGCTATCTCGCATCCTGGTAAAACAGTTCACCTCTGAGTGGCCCGACCTCTTGCAATAGGCACACCACACATCTGGTCGTCTCGCCGGGGCAGGTGAAGCCATAGGCCTCGGCGGTGAATCTGATGCGGCCTCTTACCGAGGAACGGTCTGCTCGGAAGATCCGGTCGCGACCTAGGAGCCACAGGTGCTCGCATACGGGACTGCCTGTCCCTGTCCTGCTCAGCTTGCGTAGACATGCTCACTAGCTCAAGATAAGTGGGTATGCTAGCGCAACACATCTTCGAGAGTATTTCTGGCCGCAGGCCCTTAGAAAATCACCGCATTTGCATCGGCTGGTCAGCTAATATCAAGGGAACGTATCGGCCCAGCTCCGTGAACCTGTTCTCATACTCAGCCACCGTCATCCCTCCCTGACGGAGGTGAAGAAACTCACTTTCCTTCTCATGCCGATAAGTGAGGGGATAATACTTCTCATGAAAGCGGATCTCAAAAGCTGCCCACGTCCACACGTATCCAATGGCAGTAGTCCGTAGGACACTGTCCCACCAGTGGCTGGCCTCCTTCTCAAACATGAAGGTGACCAACTCCACCAACTCCACCTGCTCTACCTCAATGCAGTGCAGCGGCTTTAGCATCTTAGAGATGCGGTCAAACCAATACTCGGCCTCCTTGGGTCGGTGAGTACCTGCAAAAGTAGGAGGCCTTAAGCGTTGGAACGCTCGAAAAGTCCGCTAGCACCCGCATTCCCAGCAGGGGGCACAGGTGAAACAGGTGGAGTCACACCCATGCTCTGGGTAAAAATCCCCGCCATGGTGGTCAAGAACTGCTGCTACTTTACCTACTGCTGCTGTACCTGCTGCTGCTGTATCAACATCATCATCTGTTCCAGCCTATCAGTAGGGGGAGCTGACTGAGGTACTGGTGGCGTTAAAGAAGACGCAGGGTTCTACTCAGGAACCGATGGTGTAACAGGTGGTACCACAGGTGGCGTCATAGACGGTGTCATAGGTGTCGGCCCAACAGTGGGGCCAAGGGCCGACTGAGAATCCGGCATAGTCGGACTCAAGCTGGGGTCCATATGGCTATTGCTTAGGGGAGGTGCCCTGTTAAACGATTAGCTCAGTGAGAGACGTGCCAAGCTCCGCGTGCTCTTAGGTGTCATGCCCTATATACAATATAGGGTGCAACTTGTGTTAGATGAAGCATAACAATACTCAATTCTTTAAGCATTCAACGTACCTTATAGCAAAAGAAACGACATGCATTTCATTTAACAAAATTTGTCACAATACATGGAATAAAGTTCTACATAAATTATGATAGGAACGCATGCGGCTATGCTAAGCCCAAACCACCAAACACAAACACACTTTCTACCTACTACACTACTAGGCCCATCAACATTAAAACACAGACATCCTAAACAGCAACAAAACAAGCTACATGGCGACAACATGGATGACTAGACATCCGAGTCTGGAGACAGAGGAGGGGCACCCTTATCCTGGAGGCAGCACAGGATAGCTTTCAAGGTGCGAGTCTGTAACGCCCTGAAAATCGAGGGTCGAGTAGCAACTCAACACCCGAGTTTCAAAACATCACTTATGTAACACAAATGCTTATGATTGAATGTTGTCTGTGTTAGTGCAATAAACATGAGTGAGATTATACCAAAACAGTAATCCATACTCTAGATCAGTGTATAAAATGCAAGCGGAAGACTGAAAGATGTATATAGATGTATATAAAAACAAAACGATATTGATCTGTCCTTAAAGTATGATTACTTCACTGAATCATCATATACATGCACTGAATCAAAAACAAAATGTCAAAAGAATAGTCCAACTGTCAAGATAGCCCAATAGCCCCGTTAATCTGATAGCCTAAGTAAAGCCACCGGAGAACTGCATATAGGAGAACTCATCCTGATCGTCATAGTAATCAGGCTCAGCCTCCTGTGAATCGTTGGCACCTGCATCTAAGACAGAGTCTGGTGGGTGTCCAGAACACCGTCCCGTAACATGGGAGTGAGTAGCTAACTCAGTGGAACAATAAAACATAGGTTAACATGTTATCAATTCAGTCAAGCAGTAATGATAAAGCAGTACAATCAACATTCCTAAGTACTGTAATTAATGCAAGGATGAGATGCAATTATGATGCATGCCCTCTCCAACATACTCCCTCGTGCGACACCATCTTACGTTCGCGGCATGCTGTCACCCTTAGTGCTCCACATCTTCCAGGCACATGCAATGCGATGATGATCATGATTACCGAGTGGTTATTAGTCCATTTCAAACAGCAGTATTAGGAAACTAAGGTACCTCCCTTATATCATTCCCAAACAATGATCCATTCTAGGGTCGTCAGTCCTAGATACTCTCATACGGTGATGCGGTTCTAGGTCGCTGTAAAGGGCTGTCAGGGCTGTTACACACACTCGTTGCACCGCTCCCCCATCACCTTATCAATACAGGCCTAGTTTGTACTCTTGTTGCTACGGGAAGGCTAATCGCCTCTCTGCAGCTTCAGAGTATGCTTGAGGTCACTACAAAGGGCTCATCACCAATCAGTGTAGGCCGACAACTCGAATACAGTGTCCCATACCACCATATTTGGCTCACGAGTCTGGGTTGCTCACTGGTCACTACAGGGAGGCACGTGGCCCCAGCGTAGGCCGACAGCTCGACCACGGTGTCCCATACCACCATGCCCGGCTCATGAGTCTTAGCAGATCGAGGTATCATGGTTAACGGGATTCCACTAGTAAGGTTAGTACCTCAGGTTCAAACAGAGGCGTCTAAACATGGTGAACATACAGAAGACAGATCGGGTTACTTGACAAGCCTGACTAGCACGAGCGCACAACCAACTGAACGACATGAAGTACATAAACACTTCGCGAGGCCTAACCACTGTCGCCAACTGAAGTACGACTCGGGTTCGTTAAACACATTCTACGTGGCGAATGGATCTCAACCACGTACTCAAGTTTGTTACCGATTGTCTGGACTATAATCATAGCCCTAATTACAATCAATCCTTAACCAGAAGCATGTAGAGTAAATCATCATAAACAAAGTAATTCAAGTATGTTAACAAACATGTTACAAAGCACAATATAAACAAGAAATACGAACACATATATTTCATAGTAAGCGGTTAAATTAGACAACTAACATGGAGGAAATCATATACATCTCTAAGTTAGTTGAGAATCCTATCTCAACACCCACCTAAAGCACAATCATTCAAGCACTTACTCTTACAAGCATTTTCACAAACACTTAGAATACACTATTTCAACATACATAGTGTATAGTAGCAAAACATGTATTAGGGCGAACCCTTTCACCAAGTAAGTATTATGCACATATATAGCATGTTCATATAGTCATTTATCATGGCAAACACACTTTCAAAATTTATACGTATACGGTACTTTCTACAACTACGAGGAATACAGTATATCCAACATAGTTAATGTTTAACCGAAAAATGAAACGGACAATACTTTGTACATGTGTAATAACGTACAGATCATGAATCTATCATTATCTGACATTGAAAGCGTTGAAAACTATAACCTATACACCTAAAGTCCGCACCTTACGCCGTAGAAGCGAAATGAATTTGGTAGGAATGCTACGACTCCTTCCACGACAGTATATCGACCTAAAGCACAAGTAGTGTTAGCTATTTCGCTAATTGAATCAATGAAAACCCTAAATCAGATTAGGGTTAGGGTTTTCTTACCTAGAATGAAGTTGGAATCGCCGGGAAAGTGATTAGAATGGTGTGGTTAAGCTCGTATGCAAGAGGATAGAATGGCAGGAAGTTTCTCTCACAACTCTCATACTTTCTCTCTCTTTTCTCTCCTCTCTCCTTAGGGTTTTATCAAATTCGTATGGGCTGAATGAGAGAGGGTTTAAGGTCCTTATATAGCCTAAAACTTCATCGAAATAGACCTGAGGTCAAGGTATACTTAGGTTATAACCAAAAGGGGGTCTGTTCCTTCTCAACGGAGCACTCTTGGCGGCCCCTTTTCTGCGTGCGGTCAGACTTAAGCTCACCAACCTTGGATCTAGGTGGAGTTAAGTTTTCATTCCAGTCGGATTCACAGATCACGCGTGGCGGACCAGTTTCAGTTCAACGGTCACCGAATCTCGATCGGGGATTTTGAGTACCCTGCCATGTGTATGAAATTTCTCCTGATCCGAGGGTGTATTCTGGCTTGATTCTGACGGTCGGAATCCTTATAACTGATCTGCAAGCGACACGTGCCAGATTACTTAAATTTATATTTTATTTTTAATTAATTTCACATTTCTTACACTCTTCACTCTGGGCTCAAGCGAATAGCGCTAGGACATTATCTGGATTTGATCTCCGAGATGATTATCAAGCCTAGCAAGGCGGTCCTAACTCTATAACCTCGTATTATTCGGATTTCCGATGTGCGGTCCAGATGTAATATGGAGTTTCAATGTGCTCCCGAGAGCAGTCGGGTAATGAGTTTGATCTTAGATTTTAGGGTAACCTAGCGTCAATGATTCTACAAGTTTTGGGTCTGGCAGATCGTATTTAAAGTTATTCAAGCGAATTTCATGGCTAGTCTAGTTTAACACTTAGTTAACTTTATTAAATTTCTAAAGGATTTAATCCTAAGTGATTTCTGCCTGAGGTGGTACTTGGGCCATTGTACGGAATTTTTCTGAGTCATTACAGAGTCACCTTCTTAAACTTGTGTTTCACAAGGGCCCGGGTATCAATAATCTCCTGTTGTAGGGCAGCCTGACCCTCCTCAAGTCGAGCTAAGCGGGCTTCCCTAATAGCCCGATCAGTGTCATGCTCCAGTGCCGTAGGAGGGGAGCTCTCATCCGTGTCCTGAGCCTCCTCTTCTTCTTCATGTTCCTCCTCTATCTCTTCCCTGCTTTCCTCCTCGCTTCCATACTCCTCACTAGCCATCTCGTCCTCACTCTCATTAAGTCGGGCTTGTCGCTGCTGTGGCCCAATTTCCATCTGATTGAGAGTAGTTTCGTTGATGTAATGGATCGGCACCGACATTTCCGTCGAAGTCTGTAGCCAAACTCACATGCAATCTTACATATGAGTCGACCGAATGGGAGCGAATCAGACCTTCTAGTAGAGCGTGCGGTAAGAACTATCTGTCGTAGAACGTACGTAGACACGCATAACTTCTCTCCCTATCCCACTTGGTACAGGAAATCTACCATCAGGCGAGTGCACTCGTTGCGATTGCTCCACTTGGGGTAGACATTGAACGTGAAAATGTGGTGAAGCAGGTGGAAGTCGTCTGTCATATTAGACGCCAGGAGACTATTGTTTGGTTGCCAATGAACCAGTCGGCCACAAAGGAAACGCATGCGGTGATCCCTTTCATGTGCACTCTTCATATTCTTCTCGCTTGCATGGACCTCGCCAAACGACATTTTTATAAGCCGAGCTATCAACCCAACATCAATTGTGGCCTCCCGACTCTCTACCCACAATGATCTTGAACTGCAAGGGCTCCAGTGTAGGCTCTCGAATGTGGGCGTAGAAGGCTCTGATAGTGCCCACATTTGCTCGGTACTTGCCCTCAAATATCGGACCCCACCTGGCCTCCACCAGGCGGTCCATCAACAAATGCTCCCCAAAGAGGCACTCATCCAGGTGCGCTTCAAAGAGAACCCTACGACCCTTATATCTTTCATGAGACAACTCTGCTAGCAGAGCCCTTTCAAGGGGAGCTTGGGGATCGAGGTCCGGCTTCGTCCTCATCTCTCGATCGGCGCGTGAACTTGCAGTGGCGCCTCTCGATCTCCTTGAACGAGTAAGGCGACTAGGCCTGGCTTCATCCACGGGAGCTCTCTTCTTCCCCTAAGGGAAAGAAGCGTGGAAATGGAGAAAATGGCCATCACAAGCTCGAAGAGAGCCATGGAAGTGAAATGATATGTGGAAATAAGATGGGTTGTTGGACTTGGAGATATATGAGACACAAATGGACTTGGAGATATATGAGACATAGTTCAGAAATATGGCGAACTGCTGAAAGACTACATCAAGCGCTTCAATCTGGAAGCCCTGCAAGTGCGAAAACATTCGGATGAAACCGCACTGAATGCTATCATGACTGGGCTGAGGGACGAACCATTCCTCTTCTCCCTAGATAAGAATCCTCCCACCACATTAGCGGAGTTCCTAAACCGATCGCAGAAGTACGTTAATGCTGAAGAGTCCCTGATCTTGTAATGAAATTGCGGTGAAGACCGCTTTAGTTGAAGTCGGGATATGTCAATATATCATAGAGGGGGGTGAATAGAATTTTTAAAAGTTTTTATGGTATATTTAAAATCCTATTACACTAATCCTAACAGCAGACATATATTAGGATAACTCAAGCATAACTCTACTGGCTTCCAAACCCGTAGAGGATCCAATCACAAACTATTTTAGAAGTAAGCTGTATGCAAATAAGCTTATGATGGATATGACTGTGTAGGTGTGTGTGGTGTGATCAAATATCCAGATGTGAAAGTATTAAAGAAAATCACACAATCATAAGAATAATAATCTCAAACACAGTCATTTTATAGTGGTTCGACGATAACTCTACTCCACTCTCGGTAACCGCACTCAACCCTTGAGTGTACCGGATTTCACTAAGGAGGTTTCACAGCGGTTCACCTCTAACCTAAGGTTTTAAATCAGGTTCACCTTCAACCTTTACAACCTACACTGAGGCTGACTGTTTATGCTCTCATGAGCAAGGGTCAACACAACACACCCACTTTTAAGCACACTGGCCAAAGATCTTCCACAAGACCCTACTGGAGGTTTCTACACGGTTGACCTCAAACCTGAAGTTTCACATGGTTCACCTCAAACCCAAGGTTTTACATGGTTCACCTCAAACCCAGAGTTTTACTGGTTCACTCCTAACCAGATGTTTATGCTCTCCCCAGAACAAGGGTCTACACAATGCACCCACCACGTACACTCCCACCAGAGGCCTCCTACGAGGACTTCAAAGGGTGAGAACCACTTAAGACCCAATCCTACAAAGGAATGATCACAAGTGTCCTCTTGGACTCTATATACTTACAAATAAGTTGATGAGTCCCGTTTAACATAATGCTGAAGATCTCCTCCTCCTTGTTGACGAAGAGTCTTCTTCTCCCTTGATCTGCAACACAAGATAATATACTAATACTTGGCTTCAGGTTGGGTCAAGGTCAAGATGGAATCCTACTCTCAAAATATTTTCCTATTAGGAAGATAGAGCGACTCTAATCTTATGCATTCAAGGCATCCCAGCTTAATAATTTTTCATTAAGGTAGTAGCTGGAGGATCCTTGAATGCGGAAGTTCATTCCCCAATCCACTCTATTGAATATCAATGATAAGGGTGGATTGGAGGATGAACTCCCTTGAGAGAAAGGGCTTTGGATATAAGATATAAGTTGAAACACACAAAAGCACTCTCTTCTTTCTCTCACAGCAACAAAAGACAAGTCCTCTATATATAGGCAAAAAGTTCTAATGGATATAAAACGGTCGCATTTATGACAGAGTTCGATATCATCGAGCAGGTTCGATATCATCGAGCGTATACTCTCGATAGCATCGATGGTCTGCTCGATGACTCGAACTCAATGTCATACGCTTTTGAAACTTTTGCCAGTTGGTCGATGAATCAAAACTATTGTCGATGTCATCGGATTTCAAACTCTGATTCCATCGATGACAGGTTCGATCCATCGACGCTTGAAAAATGAGAGAGACTTGACTTTGAAATATTCAAGATTTCATGAATGATCGGGGAACCATCGAGATCATCAGTATTTGAATGTCGAAGATATCGAGATCAGAGTCGAGGCATCGATAAATCCAGCGGATTTTTCTTTAAGCTTGCTAGATGGTTTATGACCTTGTTCGATGCAATCGACCTGGTGCCAATATCATCGATATTTGAATATCGATTCTATCGAAGGGCCCCCGATCATAGTTAAAAATAACCTGAAATATCTGCTGTAAGATATGCGCGCCCACGATCAATATCATCGATGGACTTCCGATATTATCGATATTTGATTTCAGATCAGATCGGAAGAGCGTTGATATATCGAAGGATTTTGAGATTTTCATTAAAAAACAGGGGCACTGGAAATCTTCCTGTCGATCTTATCGAGCCACTTTTGATGTGTTCGAGATTTGTATATCGATGATATCGTTAGGAGAATCGATATATCGATAAATCAGTCCAGATGAGTATTTGTTACTGGACACTTTTAGTCTTTATATCAATGGTATTGATAGGTGCATCGATAGATCGATAAATCTGTCCAGATGAATATTTAGCTGCTGGACAATTTTGGTCCTCACATCGATAATATTGTTAAGGTATCGAGGACATCGACAGAGCAGGTTGATCATATCGAGGGTGTTTCGATAAAATCGACAAGGCAAGAAAAACTTAGAGATTTTTCTATTTTGAAAAAAGTTTTCTCACCTTAAAAGCCTATGATTTCTAACTTGTTTTTAAGGGTTTTATTCACCTGATGTTTTGGGTCATTGGATGTGAGGCTTTAGGTTTACCTGTGCTGAGCTTGCACACATCCGGTTGAGGCAAATGCTTGAATTGATCTTCCTATCAGGCTCTGTAGACAATCTAACTCGACACTCACGTAATATGACAAACTAGGGCACTTTCATGCGAGACGCCGTCCAAAACAAAGGCTACACGACCAAAGATCAGGAGAAGAAAGAAGTCTTTCACGACCTATATGGAACTCCATAATGCGTCTGATGCGGTCATGTGCCGAGCTTTCTCACTAACTATAAGGCCCTGAAAATCAGGGGTCGAGCATACGCTCAACACCCGAGTTCCAACGCATCACTTATGCAACATGGATATTGATGATTAAGTGTTATTCGTATTAGTGCATTAAACATGAGTGGGATTATACCGAAACAACATATCATACTCTAGAGACCGTTAAATTATGCAAGCGGAAGACTGTGATAAGTAAATATAGTATATAAGTGATTGTATGTTACCCGAGTATGATCGTGTTACCAGGTCAAATATGTACATGTATACTTTCCAAAATGGACAAAAATGAATATACATGTGTGTTTCAAAAAGATAAAATAGCAAGTGTAATAACATCTAGACAACATCCCAGAAATCCCCATCGATCGGGACACGGCTCACATGAACCCGCCCGAAAATTGCATGTAGGAGAATGCCTCCTTATCGTCATCGAAGTCTGGCTCCGCCTCGTAGGCTGTACCATCACCTGCAGCTAAGATAGAGTTTGGTTGGTGTGTACAACACCATTCCAGAACGTGGGAGTGAGTGATCAACTCAGTGGAGCTATAAAGCAAAGGTTAACATGTTATCAATTTAGTCAAGCAGTACAACACTCATATCCTAAGTACTCTTGTTAATGCAAGAATGATATGAAATAATGATGTATGCCCTCGCCTACGCTCCCTCAGCGACTTCATCTCACGATCGCGGCATGCAACCCTTCCTCAGTGCTTGACCTGCTACGCCAAAGGCACATGTAATGCGGTGCATGCACGTGATTAACCAAGTTCTTACTTAGGTATATTCATATAGTAGGATTTGGGAAGCTAAGGTACCTCCCTTATATCACTTCCCAAACAATGATCCATTCTAGGGTCATCAGTCCTATTAAATATCATACGATGTTACGATTTTAGGTCACTATAAATGGCTCGTCACCTGATCAGTGTAGGCCTACTTTATACTTTAGTCGCTACGGGAAGGCTCGTCGCCTCAACGCAGTCTCAGAGTACGCTCGAGGTCACTACAAAGGGCTCATCACCTGATCAGTGTAGGCTGACAGCTCGAATACAATGTCTCACACCACCGTATTCGGCTCACGAGGCGATGTTGCTCACTGGTCATTACGGGGAGGCTCGTCGCCCCAGTGTAGGCCGACAACTCCACCACGGTGTCCCATACCACCATGTCCGGCTTATGAGTCTTAGCAAATCGAGGTACCAAGGTTAACGGGCTTTCGACTGGTGAGTTTGGTACCTTAGATTCAAGCAGTAGTGTTCATACATGGTGAACATACATCAAGCCAATTGGGTTACTCGACAAGCTCAACTAGTACGAGCGCACGTTGATTTGATCGACATGGAGTGCATAAGCATTCCGCGTGGCCTAACCACTGTCGACAAACAGCGTACTTCTCGGATTCGTCGAACACGTCTGTCGTGGCTAAAACAGTTTATCCACCAATCATAAACCTTTACCGATTGTCTAGACTACATCATAGCCCCAAACACACTTCAATCAACAGTATTCACATATAATAGCCAAGGCAGCATTGACAACCAATTTAAATATAAATCTCATTTGAGCATTTCAACAAACACATAGTACGCATGTTATTACACATTGGCATTTCATACATAAATCACATATTAGTAAAGTGGGGTACATAATGAAAACTGTAACTATAGATAAGGGGGTTGAGAATCCTATCTCAACACCCTCATTACATACATTTAGACAAATAATTTCTCATTCAAGCATTTTATCAAACACTTAGACTGCATATATCACATATATGTAATAATTTAGTTAAAACACATATTATGGCAAATCCTTCCACATAGGAGTTGCCATACGTACAACCATCATGTATTACCAACCATCAATCATAATTTCATATTCATTCATACATTTTAACAAACACATAGAATGCATTATCATCAACATAGTTTACATATATGTGTAATATACGGGAAACATCGTATCTAAGCATATGTGATAGCAATCAAGTCAGTCATAAATCATTACTGACATTGAAAGCCTTGAAAACCATAACCTAAACATTTATAGTCCGCACCTTTCACTGGTAAATGAGTAACAGACTCAGTTTGTATACCGAGTCTTTGTCTACGGCACAACGACAACCTATATCACGAAATGGGTCAGCTATTCCATCCCTTACACTATTTGAAACCCTGAAATAGATTAGGGTTAGGATTTCTTACCCAAGAACGGTGTCAGAATTGCCTGTATAGCGACACAAGAATAGTGGTTAAGCACGTGGAGCATCGGGATTGAATCCCAGGAACCAACTCCAACTCTCTCTCACACATTCTCTCTATTCCCTTCTCTTTCTTTTCTCTTCTCTCACCTAGGGTTAGAAATTCGTATGTGAAGGGAGAGAGATGGTTTAAGACCCTTATATAGGCCCAAAATTGGTGGAAATAGCCCCAGGGCCATGGTATACTTAGGTTATAACCAAATGGGGACAGTTTCGATCCAACGGAGCACTTCTGGAGGCCCCTTTTCTACGTGCGGTTGGATTTAAGCTCCCTGACATTGGATCTAGGTCAAGCTAAGTTTTCAGTCCCATCGAATTTACAGATCGACCATGGCAGACGAGTTTCAGTTCAACGGTCACCGGTGCTCGATCAGGACCACAAGTACACTGACATGTGTTGAAAATTTTCCCTGATTCGAGGGTGTAATTGGGTTCGATTTCGATGGTCTGAATCCTTGGATTTGGCCTGCAAGTGAAATGACTCAATTTACTTAAGTCCCAGTTCATTTCTTAAAGATATTCACGTTTCTCACACCGCTCCGGGCTCAAGTTGTTCATTTCTGGACACTATTAGGACTTGATTTCCGAGATGGTTGTCAAACCCAGCAATGCGGTCATAATCGTTTAATTTCATGAACATTGGATTTTTGACGTGCGGTTCAGGTCCGATACGGAGTTTCAAGGTACTCCCGAGAGCAACCGGGTTTAGAGATTGATCCTAGATTATAGGGTAATGTAGCGTTTAGGATTCTATAAGTTTTGGGTCTTGTAGTTTGTATTTAAAGTGGTTCAAGTGAATTTCACAGAAAATGTAGTTTAACACTTAGTTAATTTTCTCTAATTTCTAAAGGATTTGGTCCTGAGTGATTTCTGCTTGAGGTGGTACTCGGGTCTTTGTATGGATTTTTTGAGACATTACACTAACTCTGGTCGACGCTGTCACGCCCCAAACTCGAAAACCGGGCTCACAAAATTCTCGATCGCCGAATCCAGCGCCGACAGCCTCCTTAGTACCCCATTTCGGCTCCCAGCTCCCATTCGCCAGGTTCCGATCCTGGGATGCTACAAGGAGGATTTTCAACATCAGTTTGATTTGTACTAAGCATTACCAAAGGCATAACCCACAACAACAACCAAAAACTCCACATTTTCACTATGATAAAAAACTTTACAAGTACAATGAGCATAAAGGGAAATACAATAATAATGGACAAAAAGCTCCAAGATGATCTGCTATGCGCTCCTGCGTCAGCATTGCTGCGATCCAACGTCACCTGCACGCAACGATCGTGCATAAGTTTATAAAAAGCTTAGAGGGTGGTGAAAGTGTGTGCGCAAGGTAGTAATACAGTTATGCAGTATTAGAGTAATGCAAAACATGCAGATGAATCCATGAATACCGTTAGCCGTATCAAGGTTATGTGATGCAAGACATAAATGATATCGGTCATACCAAGACCATGCATGCGAGATGCAACTCCAGCATACGAATCCTCATCTAAGTCCACATGTCAATATATCTCAACTCTGGAATATCACCGGGGTCTAGTACACTCCAACTAGATTGCCGCCCCATCGCGCGCAACAAGGTGAGTGAAAAAGACCTCACTATCTGCCTGCCAATATTGGACTCGGCTCATCGATAGCGGACCCATTCCTTGAGCTGGTCAAACTCAGCCTAGCTTTGCCCCCTCCAATCGAGCGGGTAAAATTGCACCCCCTTCCAACTGACCACGACATAGTGGAAAGCGCGGTCTTCTGGTAATTGGCACTCGGTGCTCATGCACCCACTAGGTCTAGACGTTGGAACAACCTCCTAGTACCATAAAGGTTTAGGGACTTTCACCCAGGGATATCTATAGCACCCCATGTAGAACAAGATTTTCGGTTTCCAATCCTGCCAATCACGATATGCCTGTGAAGGCTACGACCTTGATGTTGTTAGGGCGTACAATAACCATATCACACAATGCGAAATGCATGAATCACACTACCCAGTCATGCAGCAATCCTGCACATACTGTGCGCTCATGTAGGGCAACACTGCCTAATCGGGAGCTCATAAACAATCTGCCCGAAGGCATATGTTATGACCAGTCACTTCTCATGTCAAGTATACATATGATGCGTATGATCATGAATCATGGAACTATACTAAACAGGTTATATGGTGATGAATTCTGCTCATAACGAAGATGGGTCGAGATGGCCTACACACAATAAGTATTGGCCTATCAATGAGCTCTAAGGAGAGTTATAATGCTGACATTTAACCAACATTATGTTTACAATGTGGACGTCAAACCATCATTGCTCTCAAGGCACATCCCACCAGAAAGGTTAACAAGTAAACCACAATAGAATCACATTACAACAGGCCTTATGTACATCCCATTGGGCCTCAACCCATGGGCCTCAAATACATCTAATGGGCTGCATCACATGGGCCTCACATATATCAAGGTGGTCCTCATAACATGGCCACAAATACATTAAGATGGGCCTCCTCAAATGGGCCTTATATAAATCAAGTGGGCCTTAGGTACATTGCAATGGGCCATAACCCATAGGCCTTGAGTACATCACAATGGGCCCTCAAATGGCAAGTGGGCCACATCACAGGGGTCATATGTATATCAAATGGGCCACACCCAAATGTAAGCGGTGATAATGATTTCCACCATTAAAATTCCCAAGGCCCACCATAACATTCATTTCCCATACAATCTGTTCATAAGGTCATAAAGAACTTGGTGGCCCAAGGGTCTAATGGTGGATGTTCAAACCCACTGCATAATGTGGTCCACCTGATCCTAGATCTGCCTCTTTCTTCTGCTTATGCCATAAAATGAGCTTTTAAAATGGTTAGAGGGTTTGGATGCAACACATGCATCATGGTGGGTCCCACTGTCATTGGACAGTATGAATAGAACACATACATCATTATGGGGTGGACGGTGGAAATTAAACACAACTATCATTATGGGCTCCACTATCCGCCTGGACGATGGGAATAAAACACATGTATCATTGTGGGACCCACCATAACGTTTGCTTTCCATCCAACCTGTTGATAAGGTCACGTTGACCTGGATGAAAGGAAAAAAAAATTTATATTGACCCAAAACTACTATGATACCCAAAAGGGTTCAATGGCAGACGGTTCGATCACCACTGCTTCCTGTGACGTGGGCCACCTGATCAATGGCTGGATGGTGTGGTTAGAATACATACATCACGGTAGGTCCCACTGTCCAGGTGTGGACGGTGTGGAAAAAACACACACCAAGGTGGGTCCCTGCCTCCAGCACAAGCAGCTGCGTGCGTCAGCAGCAGCAGGCGCTACAGCTGTATTATTTTATTTTTTTATTTTTGATTTGGGATATTATTAGGGTTTTTCCTAGGTGGGGCCCACATCCAGAAAATCCAACCCAGCCATTGGATTCCATGGCTCATGACAGGCTACATGAGCCCAATATTTAAGGTATTTAGGTGTATAGAGACATCAGGGAAGATTTCAAGGGTAGAAAATACTGTCTTCCATGTTATGGTCCGCCGAATAATCGGACTGGCCTCATTTTTAGGCTAAACACCTAAAATGAGCTGAAGAATAGGATGGACAGCGTGGATTTTCTGTATACATCAAGGTGGAGCCTGTACACGTGACCCACCCAAAAGCCCAAAAAGAAAAGGAAAAAAAAAACAAAGCTACTGTGAGTACACAGCACTTGTCGGTTCACCTTAGCGTCAACACGTCCAGCGTCCAGGGACGCTGGACGGACGGTGTTCTAATAAAAATCAAGGTAGGTCCCACATAGATGTGGCCCACTTGATTTGGATGGATCTGATATTTGTGTTTCTTATCATCTAGGCCCACCGGATGACCTAGATAAAACGGATGGATGACACCGATTTAAAAGGCATGATCAAGGTGGGGCACACCGTTTTGGATGGGTGGACAGGGTGGATGATATCATGCATTAAGGTGGGCCACAAGCCATCATATATAAGAGAGAGAGAGAGAGAGAGAGAGAGAGAGAGAGAAGGGGAGGGACCCCGCCACTATGGGCCCTCCCTAAACAATGCATACATCAAGTGGGTCCCACAACAAGTGGGCCATCAAATCGAATTTAACGGTGGATCACCCACCTTAGATCCTTTCTTCGTGGCTCCAATGGCTTCTTTACTCCTTGGCTTCGATCCCAATGGAAGATGATGGAGAATAAAGGTTGAGATGGGAGATGAGGGGGAGTTAGGAAGTGGGCCACATACAAAAATTCTCTTGGAGGTTAGAAATGCTTGGACATGGAATTTTTTTTTTCTCTTGCTTGGGAATGTGATTTAAGAATGAGAGAGAGAGAGAGAGAGGTTTGTAAAGGAAGAGAGAGATGGGTGATGGATGTGGTGGTGATGGATGTGTAAGAAGGTTTTGACTTTTGTGGTAGATTGTGTAAGAAGAGGTATGGGCTTGTAAGAAACTTTTGACGTTAGGGGTTGCTTAGGGAAGGGTGAGAGGTGATGTGTACTTGACAAGTACTTGACACGATGGGATTGATTGGTTGATTGATTGATGTGACATATTGTAGAGATTCTCTCAGAATTCGTACGCGCGGCATTTTTCTCGCACCGAATGCGGACCCACATCTCCTGACCAGGGTATCAGATCAGCGCGCAGTCGCGGCATCAGAACCGTAGCGACGGTGCGGTCGCTAGGGTACAAGTCTCGTATTGAGTCAACTCGGGTTAATGACATGTGAATCAGGGTCGCGCGCAAATACCAGTTAACAGTCGAAGGTTGTCGTAATTCGACCGGGAAGACTGCAGAAGTTTACGGAGCGGTATGGTCTAGGATAATGGTCTTACAGCTCTCCCTTCCTAATAAAAATTTTATCCTCGAAATTTAAACAATCATCGCAACTAGTCATAACTCATGAGGGAGAAGAAACATAACATCACTATATAAAATCAGAGATAACATACAAATTATAACCCATGATCAACCATCAAAGAGATGGGCATAGTGCTCTCGAATCTCAGCCTCGTGCTCCCAAGAAGCCTCCTCAACAGAATGGTGACTCCACTAAACCTTCACTAACAGAATGACCTTGGTCTGGAGGACCTGCTTCTTCTAATCAAGGATACGAACTGGCTGCTCAATATAGGAAGCGTCCTCACGAACCTCTAACGGCTGCCAATCAATAACAAGAACGATGTCTGACCTACACTTCCTCAACATAGATACATGGAAAATGTTGTAGATGCCAGACAACTGAGATGCAAGGCAAGCCGATAGGCCATGGTGCCAACGTGCCCAGTGATCTCAAAAGGTCCTATGAATCTCGTGGCAAGCTTGCCCTTCGCTTCAAATCGAACTACGCCCTTCATGGGTGAGACCTTGAGATACACATGGTCCCCTACATCAAACTCCAAGGGACGATGCTGGTGATCAGTAAAACTTTTCTGTTGGCTCTGAGCTGTGCGTATCCTCTACATGATGGTATCGATAGCTTCTGACATCTCCTGCACAAGCTCGGGACCTAGGAGACGGCGCTCTCCAACCTCGGTCCAACAACTCGGTGATCTGCATGGTTTGCCATATAGTGCCTCAAAAGGAGCCATGCCGATGGTCGCCTGATAGCTGTTATTGTATGCGAACTCAGCCAATCGCAGATGCTCATCCCAGCTACCCCCGAAATTGATCTTGCAGGTCCGAAGCATATCCCAAGGATCTGGTTTACTCTCTTGATCTGGCCATCGGTCTGCGGATGGTACGCGGTGCTGAGCTGCAAATCAGTCCCCATCGCTTTCTGAAAGATCCCCCAAAACTGAGACGTGAACCTCGGGTTTCGGTCAGAAACGATCGAGACTAGAACGCCATGCAGTCTCACAATCTCCTCGACAAATAACCTCGCAAGCCGGTCCAAAGGCCAAGTTGCACGAATCGCAAGAAAATGTGTCGACTTCATCAGATGATCCACAACAACCCAGATGACATCATGACCGTGCTGAGTCCTCGGTAAACCCGTAATGAAATCTGTCGACACGTGCTCCCACTTCCACATCGGAACACTCAACGGCTGCAATAGACCAGGGGGTCTTTGATGATCGGCCTTGACACGCTGGCACGTGTTACAGTCGGCCACAAAACAGGAGATCTAGCACTATATCCCCCCAAAAATATTGTCGCCTCATATCACGGTATATCTTCGTCGAGCCATGATGGATAGAAAACCACGACCGATGTGCCTTAGTCATAAGTTCTTTGCGTAACTCAGGAATATCCGGGACACAAAATTGGCCTTTGAAGCGAAGGCCACCGTCTGTACCAATCTGCCAATCTGCCTGACTCTCAGATGCCGCCTCAGCCATATAACTCTACAAGAACTCTTCAGCCTACTGAGCCTCGATCACCCTTGTGACAGGAGAGGGTTGAATCAACAGGCTCGATAACTGCACGATAGAAGACTGCAGGCCAATCCGCCACTTTTGAATCATCATATGCGCCACCAGGCCTAGTGGCTGACGGCTGAGGGCATCCGCCACCACGTTCACCTTGCCCGGGTGGTACTGAAGATCGAAATCATAGTCTTTCAGGAGCTCCATTCAGTGCCTCTACCTCATGTTCAAATCAAACTGTGAGAAGAGGTACTTCAAGCTCTTATGGTCAGAGAAGAGCTCGAACCTAACCACATAGAGATAGTGCCTCCACACCTTCAGTGTGAAGACAATTGCAGCCAGCTCCAAATCATGCGTGGGGTAGTTCAGCTCATAGACCTTGAGTTGACGAGACGTGAAGGCCACTGGCCTCCTGTACTGCATCAGGACAGCACCCAAACCAATATGTGAGGCATCAGTAAATACAATAAATCCATCACTCCCAGAGGGAAGAGTGATGACAGGAGCAGACGTGAGATGGTCCTTCAACTCCATAAATGCTCGCTCACAGGCGTCACTCCAAATATACTCTGCGCCCTTTCCGAAATAACCTGGTCAATGGGGCTGCAATACAAGAGAAGCCCTCAATGAGACGCCGGTAATAACCCGCTAAACCAAGGAAACTGTGGATCTCAGACGTAGTCGTAGGTTGGCCCCACTGACGCACTGCTTCAACCTTCGAGGGGTCTACTGCGACACCCTCCCTCATTACCACGTGACCGAGGAACTTTACCTCCTCCTGCTAGAACTCGCACTTCTCTAGCTTCACATACTGGTGTGCCCGGAGGGTCTGTAACGTAACCTCCAGATGCTGCTCGTGCTCCTCACGGGTCCTCGAATATATTAAAATGTCGTCGATGAAGACTACAACAAACAGATCGAGATAAGGGTGGAAGACCTCATTCATCAACTGCATGAAGACCACGGGTACATTGGTCTGTCCGAAGGACATGACCTGGAACTCAAAATGACCATAACGCGTCCTAAATGCTGTCTTCAAGATGTCCTCCTCTCGGACCTAAATCTGATGATAACCAGAATGCAGGTCAATCTTCGAAAAGAACTGTGTACCCAGCAGCTAATCAAACAAATCCTCGATCCTCGGGAGCGGATACTTGTTCTTGATCGTGACTTTGTTGAGCTCACGGTAGTCTACACAGAGCCTCAATGAGCCATCCTTCTTCTTCACGAAGAGTACCGACGCTCCCCACAGCGAACCGCTTGGATGGATAAAGCCCAACTCGCACAACTCGTCCAACTGCTTCTGTAGTTCTCGCAACTCCAGTGGTGCCATACAATACGGGGCCTTCGAAATAGGCGCAATACCGGGCATGAGATCAATCTAAAACTTGGTGCGTCAGCAAGGTAGTAATCCCGGAATCTCTTGGAACACATCAGAAAAATCACAAACGATCGACAACTGATCAATACAAGTGGCGATTGGCTCCTCAACGGCACAAGACATCAAGCATGACAATGACTCTCCCCGTGGCTCTACAACGAGCTGAAACTACGACAAGCCAGGTATACAGAACATGACTGTCATCGCGGAGCAGTCTAAGATGGCGTGGTACTCGTCAAGCCAATCCGTGCTCAAGATAACGTCAAAATCTGACATCATCAGTACATACAAGTCGGTAGGCAAGAAAATCTCTCCCACTAACACGGGCAAGATGAACAAAAGCGGCCTAATACTGTAGTCTTCTCCAAGCGCGTCGATACGGTCAACCCTTCTCGAGCAGACTCTGTCGGCAATCCAGTCGAACGACAGAATCCCTTGGACATAAACGAGTGCGAAGCACCAAAATCAAATAAAACTTGAGTGATGCATACAGAGACTGGCAGTATACCATCAACGACTCCTTCAGATGACTAAGGATCCTGCTGGGCCACGTAGAATATAGCCTGAGCCGGCTGGGGAGGTGCCTGTCCCCTCTGAGCGTGTTGCTACTACTGAGGTGGCCTCAGTAGTGGGGGCTGCTGTCGCTGCTGTTGTGGAGGTCTCTGTTGCTGTGGACCTCTTGGCTGCTGCTACTGCTGGGGGCGGGGACACTCCCATATACGGTGCCCCGTTGCACCGCACCCAAAACAGGTGTCGATGAACTGCCTCGGAGGTGGTGTTGGTGTTCGGAAGGCTGGGTGACCAGTGCGCCTCTGCTGTTGTGGTGGGCGCTGTTGGGAGTCACCGAAAGGATCCTGCCTCTTCCGGTCTCTCCTCTGATCGCGATCAGACTGAGAACCGGCCCATTTAGCCTCATAAATCTGGGCCTTCCATACCACCCCCTCAAAAGTTGGGAGCTCATGCCGAATAACACGACCTCGAAGACCGTAATGCAAAACGTCCTCGAATCGTCGGGCTCTTCACTCCTCATCATCTACCAAGTATGGTGTAAATCTGGACAGCGCTAAAAAATGAGTCGCGTACTGAGCCGCCGCTGTCATATCACCTTGTACCAAGGCCTCGAACTCCAATGCTCACTGTTATCGGATGTGATCAGAAAAATACCGTCAGTCGAACCGATCAACAAAGTCCTCCCAAGTCCACACGAAATCGGCGCCTGCTGCTCAAAGACTGATGTCCACCAGTGCTCAGCCTCACCATGGAGAAGAAATACTGCTAATCGGACTCGCCGCTCGGTCGTACATCCCATCGTATCAAATATTTTCCCTACATCGGAGCGCCATCTCTCAGCTAGTGTCTGGTTTGGCTCTCCATGGAAATGCGGGGGATCGAGCCGTCGAAACTCTCGAAGGAGGGCACTCGCGTGCTCCTGCTCTACCTGGGCTAGAGAAACGACAGGGTGCTGAAAAGGCCTAGCTATATGTCCTAGAGGGGGGGTGAATAGGACAATGCCAAATAAAACTTATAACAGCGGAATTAAAAAGAATATGATAGCCAAATTAAATCACAATGCAGGAAAGTGAAACAACCTCAAAATTTAGATCTTGAGAGGTTGATACAAATGTTGTTCTAAGGACAATTTTTCACCAAAAACCAGAGTTTATGGTAGGACAACCTTATTTTTAGAAAGATCTTTGTATCAAATCTCAAACCAAAGAGGAATAAAGAAATAAATACAAACTGAATTGAAATAAATTGTAATCACAAATGTATTGTTCTAGGGACAGCCATACACCATAAAAATGGCAGGGCAACCTTGCTGGAACAACTTTTAAAAGAAATTGAATATCAAGCTGATAAAGGAATAGCAGAAAATAAATTCTAAACTATTACAAAATTCTCACAATGCTTGAATTAAATGATTACAACATTCACCACCATACATACATCCCACAAAAGAATAATTAAAGATTAGAAGTATAAATCATTCAACCACAATACAAGGGATATAGTGGTTCGCCTGTGTGTTCACCAACTGTTAAACAACAGCCACACAAAATGCTACTCCACTCCTAATATCCTCACACAGGGGATATTAGCGTTCACTAACAAAATAAGTTTTCCCAGGTTCACCCAAAACCTTTACAATTGTGTCTTTGTCTGTGGGCTTACACAATTAAAAAAAACCCCACTTCTGAGTTTTCCTGGCTCTCCTCAGATAACCAATACAACAAGATTTTTCTGGCAAATCTTGAAAGAAACTAAAACAGAAAGGAATTTACAATTAAATGTAAAATACATGATTATCTCTTTCGTTGTAGCAGCCCGGTAGAACCAAGTTAGATCAGATGATTGAATGTCCAAGTTCAATGTCTAGTACTCAATTACAATGGTTCTAATTCTAATAGATTTTAAATTAAACCAAGTAGGGCTTGCCTTAATTGATTTTGATTCCAAAGAAAGGAAATAACAATTCCTCTTATCAAATTAGATTGGAATAGCAGAAACAAAATCAATTAAATAAAGCTAAGGAAAGAGAATATTAAATAAGCACACTTAGCTTAGATGGAGCACAGAATTATCTCTCAGAAGTTCGACGAAGATTGGCTTGAATGGATTAATTAATTCGATGATTTCTTCTGAGATTCGTGCTCTATTTATAGGTGAGCAGATCGCGTGTTCGACTGGTCTAAGAGCTCTTCGACTAGTCGAAGCAATAACAGATATTTGAAAAATCAGGTGCGATAAGTTTTAACCGTTCTACGACTGGTCGAAGGACTCATTCGACTGGTCGTAGGTCACCTTCGACTGGTCGAAGGTCTCCTTCGACTGGTTGAAGAACTTAATATTCATCGCTGGACTTTGAGTCGAAGACTTTCGACTGGTCGAAGATGCAGTCGACACTGTTCCTTCGACTGGTCGAACAGATTCCTGGACTGGTCGAACAGATTCCTGGACTAGTCAAAGCCTAACAGAAATTATCCGATTTTTGTAACAAACTTACGACTGATCGAGGAATTTCTTAGACTGGTCGAAGCAACTCTAGGACTAGTCGAAGAAGGCCTAGGACTAGTCGAAGAACAGACCAAACATATGTAAAATAAACATTCGATTTATGTATCCAAAGTGACCTACTTCTAAGGTCAACCTAAGGTCAGTCAAATCTTAACCATGAAGTAAGGACATTGAAACATTAGAAACTAGTGACCTTGAAGTATGAGCCTTGAAGTCTTGATGTAGTTCAAACTTGAAATCTTGATGTAGCTCAATCTTGAAAGTGTCTTGAGTTCTTTATGAACTGTCTTGTACTCTTCTTGAAGTCTTGCAGCTTGAGTCATGTCTTGTGAGTAGTTCTTGCATTCAAGTTTGATCTTTGTACTCGTGAGCTTTGCTTGTTGTGAGCTTAGCTTGTTCATGAATGTTGATCTTTGAGAGAGCTTCACTTATGCAAGATATATAACAGTGATTTTGGCAACACAAATTTGACAACAAACAGGGATATAAAATATAGCACTTACAATCTCCCTCTTTGTTAAATTAGTGACAAAACACATAACCAAGATAAACATAAAATAAAACAATTGGTTAAAGAGATATGAACCAGTTCATATCAACTGGCTTACCTTCAAATCATTATTCAACATTCAACCAGTTCAAACATACTCCCCCTGAGTAACATAACCAATGTTACTCCTCTCACAATCATATCGTTAAGAATAAACCATTCTCCCCCTTTTTGGTCACAATATGACAAAGGAAACAACAATAAAGGAGAACTAAATAAAGGGATATATGAGAGTAAACATGAGGAGTTATGAGATTATAGCAAAACAGATGTAAGACCCGTATCCTAGTCCGTACTGTTTCAAAAGCTTCCGCGATCCTTCCGGTCGAATTCCAGCAATCCTCGACCTAAAGCCAACGTTGCGCATGATTCTAAGACGAGACCTGCATGCCAAAGTCGGCTCGACCCGAAACCTATACCTTGGCGACCGCGCCGTCGCCGCGGTTCCAACGCCGCGACTCACGCACCGACCCGATACCCAGGCTAGAAGATGTCGGCCCGCGTTCAGTTTGAGAAAAACGCCGCGCATTGCAAATCCAAGAGAATGTCCCGTCAATCACATCAATCCATCAATCAAAGTCAAGTACAAGCAACCCATACCCTAACCTTACCTCTCTCTTACACAAGTACTATAAAGTCAACAAGCACCTTACCCTCATGTCACTCCTCTCCCATCACTCCTCTCCCATCATTTCTCTCTCTCTCTCATTTCTCTCATTTTCTCTCAAGCAACCCCATGAGAGCACCCAACGTCCATGGCTTCCATGGAGAGCAAGTGTGGCCCCACCTTCCTATCTCCCATCTCCACCATCCTAAGTCGATCTCAACCGTTGAAGTGCATCCATTGGATCTCTAGCATGCATTGATGGAAGAAAAAGTCCAAGAAGATCTAAGGTGGGTGCTTCTCTCTCTCTCTTTCTCATTTTGTGTGATGTGTGGCCCACTCGGATGGACCCCATCTTGATGTATGTCCTATCCAACTGTCCAAGTCATGTGGGCCCCACCTTATGGTGATGGGAAACCACAAGTATCAGATTGATTCAAATAAGGTGGGCCACGTCCATGTGGGACCCACTTTGATTTTTATATTCAAGCCGTTCGTCCAGCGTCCCTGGACGCTGGACGTGGACTAAATGAAGTATGAACAAACAGTGAGTTTTGAGGCCTTTTGATGGACCGCTCATGCAGGCTCTGCTTTGATGTATGGACTTAATCCATGCCGTCCATTCCTGTCTCCCCTTCATTTCAGACGTTGAGACGAAAAACGAGGTTGATCCGAGTATTCGGTGGGCCATAGCATAGAAGACAATGTTTTGACCTTTGAAACCCACCTTGATGTTTTTTTTATACCAGAACACGCTGTATATTGGGCTCAATTGGACAGTCTCGAGCCATGGAGTCCAATGGGTGGAGTGGATCCACCTGATACAGGCCCTACCATAGAAAAACTACATAAAAACTATTTTTTTTAAAAAAGGTTGTAACACAGCAGCTGACGCTGCTGCTGCTGCAAGGACGGCACAACGTCCTCTGCCATGGGACGGTCCCTGGCCGACCGTGGGTCCCCCAGCGTGGGCCCCACTGTGATGGTTATGGAAATCAACACCGTGCATTTGATGGGCCCTTATGGCGGTGGGCCCCACGCCAAAAATCAGCCATCTACACGGCCCAGGTGGCCCACGTCACAGGGAACAGTGTGGTTGAACCGTCTGCCATTGAAACCCTTCTTGAGTCCACAGAAGTTTGAATCAAGATGAAATTTATTTCTACCCTTCATCCAGGTCTATGTGACCTTATTAATGGATTGGATGGCTTGTAAACATTATTGTGGGCCCCACGTGGGACCCACAATGATATATGTATTTTATTTCCACTGTCCAGCGGACGGCGGAGCCCATGGTGATTTATATGTTCTATCCACCGTCCAGGGGACGGTGGGTGTGTGTGTGGGTGTATGTACCAACATGGTGGGCCACGTCCACGTGGGACCCACTATGATGTCTGTGAGCATCCACGCCGTCCAGTGGTGCAAGTAACTAACGTGAAGCGTGAACTGACATGGATGTGCTAACGAGCTACCCATAGTGGGTCTGGAAACGGGAGTTCAAGTTGGCTCCATCTTGATGTTTATGCATGATCCAAGCCGTCCATCCCAACCCTTGCATTCTTTTAGGCGTTGAACTGAAAAATGAGACAGATACAATTATTTGGTGAGCCGTGATATTGAGAATGTTAGTATTTTCCGTTAACACTTGGGAAAAATGATTGCTGGGGTCCACAAGAAGCTTGGACCCACCTGAAACTTGGTTTGGACGTATAATTTTGTGGTACACATACAATGGACGGAGTAGATCTGATTTATGTGGGTCCCACCTAGGAAAAATAAAATAAATAAAATATATTGCATGCATTTGCTGCCTTGACGTCCAGAGGAGTCTGGACGTCCAACGTTAAAAAGGGTGGGCCCCATTGGCTCCAGTTGTGGACCCTACCATGATATATGTTTTACATCCATTCCGTTCATTTAATAGGTTCCCTTTAATGATGCGTTGGTTCCAAAGATTAGCCATAAACAGTTCTCGGATGGCCCACACCATCACCATTCATGCGATGGTATGCCAAACCACATGGAATCAAATGCTGGGGTCCACATTTAGCTTGGATCCACCTGAAACTCGATTTGGACCCTTAAATTGGTGGGACACACACAATGGATGGGTTGGATTTGTGAACTACATCACAGTGGACCCCAAGACCTGTAACCTTACCAAAAGTTTGGTTGGCAAATAAACATTGCGGTGGCTCTGTCCACGTGACCTTTCAACAGGGTGGATGGAAAATGAATATTACAATGGGCCCTTGCTCACGTGACCCTACCAACAAGTTGGGTGGCAGATAAACATTATGGTATGCCCCATGTACATGTGGCTTATCAACAGATTTGATGTAAAATAAACATTTTGGTGGACCACGTGCTTAGGACCCACTACTGATGTATGTTGTATCCACGCCGTCCATTCACCACCTGGACGGGTGGAGTCCACCATGAAAAAGATGTTTGTAACCATGCCGTCAATCCATGAGGCCCATCATGATGCATAGGTTACATCTAAGGCCGTCCAACCATTTTTTTTAAAGATCATTTTGAGGCTTGAGACTAGACATGAGGCAGATCTAGTTGTTTAGTGGCCCATTTATATACATAGGGCCCATTGTTGTAGCTCATTTAATGTACATATGAGGCCCACGTGATTAAGCCCATCTTTATGTGTTGTGGCCCGTTGTTGAGGCCCACTTTGATACATATGAGGCCCATGTTATGAGGCCCAGCTTAGTATTTGAGGCCCATGGGTCGAGGCCCAATGGGATGTACATAAGGCCCATTTCAATGTGTGATCCGACCATGATAAGTGTATCGTATATCCGCACCATCTAGCCGCTGAATGGTGGGATTCACCCCGATGTATGTATTTTGTATCCGCACTATCTACCCGTCTACACCATACAGGCCACCATGTTGTGCGTGTTTCACCTATACCGTCCACTTGTGCGGCCCACTCATGGTATTTAAGAGGCCCAATAAGCTGTATTTGTGGCCTATGGGCAAGACCCATTGTGACATGTACTAGGCCCATGATGTGTAGCCACTTGGCGTATTCGAGGCTCAGGTACATGACCCATTTGATGTATTCAAGACTCATGTGTAGGGCCCACATGTTGTATATTTGAGGCCCGTGTGTAGGGCCCACCTGTCATGTATATGAGACTCATTAATGCAGTCCACTTGACTTATATTGAGGTCTATGGGTCGTAGCCCATTATGATGTATCGGGGGACCATGGTTGTGGCTCATGGTGATGAGGCCCATTGTGATGCATTTGAGGGCCAGGAGATGGAGCCCATTGTGATGTATGTTGGCCGTCGATTGTCGATGCCGGTTATTGATACTGATTATGAGTATGTGATAGCATAGCATCATGATACATGCCCATACGCATCATCTGCATGTTTGTTATGAGATGTGGTTGATCATTGCATATATCATTGAGTGTGTTGTTATGAGACTCCCTGATAGGCGGAGGTAATCTCACATGAGCGCACGATATGCGCAGGAGTAATGCATGACTGGATTGTATGACTCATGCATCTTGCA
Organism: Magnolia officinalis; assembly: GCA_021015155.1. Classification (NCBI taxonomy): domain Eukaryota; kingdom Viridiplantae; phylum Streptophyta; class Magnoliopsida; order Magnoliales; family Magnoliaceae; genus Magnolia; species Magnolia officinalis. Next base: position 43,297,990 of record JAJHSJ010000001.1, read on the forward strand.
TTATGATTACTGTATGCCCTAACGACATCAGGGCCGTAGCCTCCACAGGTATATCGTGGATGGCCAGATGGGACACCGGAAATGTTTGGTTCTAGCATACGGGCGCCATAGATGTCCCTGGGTGAAAATCCCTAAACCTCCGTGGCCAGGAGATGACTCCAACATCGAGACCGAGTGGATATATGAGCGCACGAGGGCCGAATACCAGGAGGCCGCGTCTCCCACTATGTCGTGGTCGGTTGGGAGGGGGTGTGACCTTACCCGCCTGAGTGAGGGGGCAATACTAGGTTGAGTTTGACCAGCTTGAGGAATGGGTCCGCTATCGACGAGCCGGGCCCGATATTGGCAGGCGGATAGTGAGGTCTCTTCCACTTACCCAGTTGTGCGCTCGGATAGGGGCGGCAAGCTGGCGTGTAGTGTAATAGACCCCGGTGATGATCCCAGAGAGGAACTGTACTGATATGTGGACTTATTGAGCAGAAGTTGCATATTCATTCATTCATTCATTCATTCACTATCCACTCGGGCTGGTGGTACGTAATTATTTGTTACGTGTATCTTCGAAATGGCCAGGATTTCGGTTGGGGCGCGCGACTAACCTGAGATCAGGAGTTTATCACATTGAGTCTGACTATCCAAATTTAGGTATGGGACTGGTTTGGATAGAAGTCCTTTGTGCTGGACCCCATAGCCTGCGATACTATGTACTATCATCCCGACTTCACACTCCAGCATAGTCATTCCATTCGCACCGCATATTGCATAACATTCGCGGCATACGGCATTTGGGTTATGGTGTTTCTACATTTATATGGTTTAGGTACGGCTGACATTATTTGTGTTACTCATCAGGAATGTATATTGCATTGCATCCTCTGCATCTGATATTTGGCCATCTATGATTCCTCATTTGTATAGTTGATTGGTATCGCATATTCTGATATTGTTTGACTCATGGACTTGTCAGTATTTTTGCTTACTCTGATAATGTACGATTCATGACCTTGCGCCTATTTCGACATTGTATGATTATGTCATTGCATTGAATACTTGTGCACTTACCTTGTGCACACACTTACACCACCCTCTAAGCTTTCTATAAGCTTATGCACGATAGATGCGTGCAGGTGATGTTAGGTTGTAGCAGTGTGGAGCTTGGAGCGTGCAACGGTCTTCTGGAGCTTGATTTTTGATATCATGTATTTTCCTTTCAGCATTGTACTCAAACGATTATATTAGTGGATATGTGATGATGATGTTGCCTTTGTGAATTGGGTAATCTTGTGGTTATGCTTATTATGAGTTAAATGTACATTGAGAAAATCCTCCTTGTAGGATCCTAGGATCGGAATCTGGCGTATGGACGCTAGGAGCCGAGAATGGGGTACTACGGAGGCTGTCGGCACCGGATTCGGCGATCGGGATTCCTACGAATCTGATCTCTGGGTTTGGGGCGTGACAACAGAGATAGAGATACTCAACATAGAATAAATATCCAACATAAAATATAGATAATATCCTACTCAAACTCTGTCAACCAAGTGCTAAGTTAAAAAGTTATTACAGACCAGAAGTCTCATATAAACTAATCAGAACTAGAACCAGATGACGGAGCAGGAATAGAATGATCAAGTTGGTGCATGCCTTTGTTCAATCGCCTAAGATATTTGCGCATGTACTTGAATTGTAAATCATGAGCAACAGACATGTTTTCCATCTTTACATTTATATTCTCAACTTTATCCTCTAATGCACTCAGACGAGCATCAACATTAGATGGTTCAAAATCTGGATCATTTGTCGAGTCAGAATCCAGTTCCTAAAAAATGTCATCCATATTAATGTCATCACCAGCTTCTTTATGACCACCACCACCACCACCACCTTGTTCAGGAAGTAGATCCAGCTTCATCTTATTGATATTAGTATTGTTGAAGATCAGATGATGGATTGGTGCCTCATCAACCGGCATATCGACTAACATATGTGTAGCCAATACAGTCATTAAATAGGCAAAAGGAATGTCACTATGACCAGGATGGAGTCTAAACTGAAGAATGAAATGACAGATTAAGGATGGTAAACAAATCTGAGTACCTTTGGAGATAGCATGGATAACACGAACCATAAACGAAGTCAAGTCAGTTTTAATACCCGAACGAGGATACAGATTAGACACAAAGATTTTGTGGAGAATTCTGTACTTGGGTAACAAATACCTTGCGGGAAGTGCATTCCCTTTTTGTGTCCATTGAACATCCATGTTGCACAAGTCTCTAGTGAGCATGCGTTTTTCAGACATTGAGGGTTTATCAGTTAAGTTATGGATAGGAATACCCTCATCATTCACAAGAATGTTCATAAGGGCTGAAATTAAATGATGATCAATGTCAAAAGGCCCTTCTCTAGTAGATATTTTAAAAGTTAAATTATCCTGTGAAAAAGCACTAATACATGTAAACATGGATTGAGCAATGGACCGGTATGCAGGCCCACCCCAATGTAATAAATTAACCCAACCTACAGCTTCAAGCATAGGAAGGATGTCAAAAGGTGCAATATGATTAACATCAACAGGATGTTCAACAATAACATTACGTAATCTGATGTCTCTAACATAAGATGGATCATCATTGGTAACAAGAAGATGACGCTTAGTGATAATGGTCGATCTGGAGGAAGAAGAAGGACCACGGGAAGTAGTTTTTCTACCTCTAGAAGCCATTTGCAACAAGGATATCAAGGAATTAAGAAGTTGCAAAGGATTGAGAAGTGAGTTTACACAAAATAGATTTTTCAAAATCCAAACCCCAAATCTCAATGAAATCCAAAATACAAAGCTTAAAGCTTGAAAAGTAAACAATCTAGACACAAATCTGCAAGAAAAACGTAATTTGGAACACTAACCTTGAAGAACATGAAAGATGGGTTCGACAAGTCGAAGCTCGGCTCCTTAGAGAGGAAAAACGAAGTGAGGAAGAAAGCAAAGATCCCCAAATTTTAAGTGATTTCCGAGATCTACGACTGGTCGTGGATATCTACGACCGGTCGAAGGTCGACTAGTCGAGTATACTCACGACTGGTCGAAGAATGTCCAAAAATTCATATTTCTTGCAAATTATTCAAAGATTAGAATTCAATCTAGCAAATATATACACTATGATACAAGTAGGCATAAATAATCATTTCAAAATGCACATGCCAAGATCAAATTTCATCTTTTTGAACCTGCTTTTATCGAGAGGTTTTGTGAAAATGTCAGCTCGTTGATCTTCGGTAGGAATATATTCTAGAGATATAACTTTTTCTTCTACTAATTCCCTTATATAATGAAATCTAACGTCAATGTGCTTAGTACGAGAATGCTGAATAGGATTTTTTGAAATATTTATCGCACTGGAATTATCACAATGTAATAACATAGAATCCTGTTTAATTCCATAATCACTTAGCATTCGTTGCATCCAAACTAGCTGTGTACATGCATTACCAGCTGTGATATACTCAGCTTCAGCTGTTGATAGTGATATAGAATTTTGTTTCTTACTAAACCAGGAAACTAGACAATTTCCAATGTAAAAACAACCACCATTGGTTGATTTTCTATCATCTAGATTACCAGCCCAGTCAGCATCCGAGTACCCAGCTAATTGGACACTAGTCTCATGAGGATACCAGAGACCAAGATTGATAGTACTTGCAACATATCTAATAATCCGCTTAACAGCAATCAAGTGAGATTCTTTTGGATCAGATTGAAATCTTGTGCAAATACCAACACTTAAAGAAATATCAGGTCTACTAGCAGTTAAATATAACAAACTACCAATCATACTCCGATAAAGTTTTGAATCAATATTTTTACCATTATAGTCTTTTGAGAGTTTCAGGGTAGTACTCATAGGAGTATCAAAATTCTTGCCATTCTCAAATCCAAATCTCTTGATTAGCAAGGCATACTTAGATTGAGAGATGAAAATTCCTTCAGGTTGCTGCTTAACTTGCAAACCAAGAAAATAAGTTAATTCCCCAACCATGATCATTTCAAACTGTGATTTCATCAAGTCTGCAAACTCAGTAGTCAAGTTAGTACAAGTTGATCCATAGATGATATCATCAACATAAATCTGTACTATTAAGATATGATCATTATGTTTTTTAACAAATAGACTTTTATCAACAGATCCCATTTGAAAATTGTGACTTAAAAGAAATTTTGTTAGTTTCTCATACCATGCTCTAGGTGCTTGTTTTAATCCATAAAGTGTCTTTTTAAGCCGATACACATAATCGTATTTTTGGGATCTTCAAAACCCATTGTCTGTTCAACATAGACTTCTTCATGTAAATCGCCATTTAGAAAAGCACTTTTCACATCCATCTGATAGATCTTTATCTTTCTAAACATGCAATGGATATAAATAGTCTGATAGATTCAAGACGTGCTACTGCTGCAAAAGTTTCATCAAAATCATTCCTTCTATTTGAGTATAACCTTGTACCACTAGTCTAGCCTTGTTTCTAATTATATTTCCACTTTCGTCCGACTTATTTTTGAAAATCCATTTTGTTCCAATGATGTGTTTGTCTTTAGGTCTTGGTACGAGATACCAAACATCATTTCTTACAAATTGATTAAGTTCTTCTTGCATTGCAACAATCCAGTTCTCATCAGCAAGAGCTTCTTTTACATTGGATGGTTCTATTTGGGATGTAAAACATACATAATTACATAAATCCTCAAGTTGTCTACGGGTGCGAACACCAGTGAGAGGGTTTCCAAGAATTTGAGTGGTTGGATGATCTTTAACAGTCCTCAATTCAGATTCAGTCTGATTTGATGAAGTATCGGGTTTATCAATGATTAGAACTTCATCATTATCTGAATTCGAGATTGGCTTATTTAAGTGATCATCAATGACAACATTGATGGATTCTTAATCACACCAGTCCTTTTGTTCAGAACCCTATAAGCACGACTGTTTAAGGAATATCCTAGAAAAATCCTTCATCACTCTTTGTATCGAATTTTCCCAAATTTTCACGATCACGTAAAATATAGCATTTGCTGCCAAAAACTCGAGAGTATTTGACAGTAGGATTTTTGTTGAACCATAATTCGTAAGCCGTTTTATTATTATCTTTGCTAGTATAAACTCGGTTAATAATATAGCAAGCTGTATTTACAGCTTCAGCCCAAATATTTTTAAAGAGCTTCATGCTATTCAACATGACATTAGCCATTTCTTGAAGCACCCTATTCTTTCTTTCCACAATTCCATTTTGTTGTGGAGTTTTGGGAGCTGAGAATTCATGTAATATTCCTTGGTCGGTACAGAACTTCTCAAAATTGCTATTCTCAAATTCAGATCCATGATCACTACGAATCTTACTGATTTGAGAAGATTTTTCAGTTTGAATCCTTTTGAGAACTTTTCTTACTTCTTCAAGGGTTTTGGATTTATCCCTTAAGAAGACTACCCAAGTGTATCTGGTAAAGTCATCAACTATTACCAGAATATACTTTTTACCACCACGACTTTCCGTTCTAGTAGGTCCAATTAGATCCATGTGAAGAAGTTCGAGTGGTTTTGATGTGGTATTTGAATTCACCTTTTTGTGTGAGTTCCTTGTTTGTTTGCCTATCTGGCATTCACCACATATTTTATCTAATTTATGGAGTTTGGGTAAACCTCTTATAAGTTCTTGATTGCTCAATCCATATAAATTTCGATAATGAATATGTCCAAGACGCTTGTGCCATAAATCAGTCTCGTCTGTATGAACCATGTAACATGTTTGATTAGATGAGCTGGATTCGCAAATAATATAGCAATTTTCAGACGTTCTATGTCCAGTTAATATTACAGAACCCTTATTATTTAGTATCTCACAGCTTTGATTAGAGAACCGAACACTATGGTTATTATCACATATTTGAGATATACTAAGCAAGTTATGTTTTAAGCCTTCAACATATAAGACATTTTTAAACACAGGAAGATTAAAAAGTTGAACCGTACCTTGGCCTATAATCTTGCAGTTGCTACCATCACCAAATGTGACTGAACCATCAGTCATATCTTTCAGATCCGTGAATAAAGCTTTGTCACCTGTCATATGCCTGGAGCATCCACTGTCTAGGTACCACTTTGAATGACTTGTTGCTTTGAAAGCAGTGTGAGCAACCAAGCAGGCAACTTTAGGAACCCATTTCAAAACAGTTTTGGGTTTAGGAACATAGTTGGTCTTCTTTTGTTTATAGTTGTAAGAATGACCTATAGAGTTAGATTTTAAGAGCTCCTTGAGTAAATCAACTATCTTTTCAGCTAGTGGATTTCGTTTTTGATTAAAGTTGACATGGCTGCTTCTAGGTTTTTGAAAAGTTTTTGAAATTCTAGAAAAATCTTGATAAGTACTTTTCCCTTTTGAGTTTGAGGACTCTCCTTTAACAAACATAGGAGGAGTATACTTTGTTTAGGAGGTAGATTTTTATCGTAGCCCAACCCGGATAGATCGCCACATTTTCTTGATCCGGATAAAAGTTTTTCTAACTTTGGATCTCCTTGGGCATATTTCCATGTGTCCTTTAGACTCAGAAGAGAAGATACTTCAGTTTTGAGTTTCTCAATTTCAGATTTCAAATCAATAATTAGGGAGTTCTTGAATTCAAATCGCATTTTGATTTTTCAAAACATCTGAAATTTGTGATTTTTCTAAGACAAGTGATTCAAAACATTCTTTGAGTTTAGAAAACTTTTCTTTTTGAAGTTTAAGTTTAACAGCAATTTTACAACTTTCCTTATATAGGGCATTATAAGCATGTTGAAGATCATCTTCATTTTCACATTCACTACTCAGATTTTCTTCACTTGTTGAGTCATTATCTGAAAATGTGAATTTGGCTAGAGTCATAAGAGCTTTGACTTCATTGCCCAACTCAGTTTCAGAATCTTCTGATTCAGAAGAAGCTTCAGAATCAGATGATTCATCCCATGTAGCCAACATACCCTTCTTCTTGGGTTTGTCCTTTTTAGGACATCTATTTGCTAAGTGCCCATATTCTCGACAGTTGTAACATTGACTATCTTTCAAAGATTTTCGAGATTTGGGTCTAAACTTCTTTTTATCATTCGATTTTTGAAAATCAACCCTTTTCTTGCTTTTGAAAATCTTGTAAAATTTCTTAGCTAAAAGAGCCATATCATCTTCTGAATCAGAATTTTCTTCTGAATTATATTTAGAAGATTTTAGTGCGATAGATTTACCTTTAGGAGATTTAAAGTTTAACTTGTAGGTTTGTAGAGAACCAACTAGTTCTTCTACCCTCATATCATCCGTATTACGAAATTCCTGGATTGCGGTTACTTTAGAATTGAACCGTTCAGGAAGTGAGCGTAATATCCTTGCACACACTTTACTTTCTGAGATTTTATCGCCAAGACCCCACATTGAGTTTACAATGTCATTCAATCTAATGTAAAAGTCCATAAACATTTCATTTTCCTCCATATGAATTTCTTCAAATCTGGTTGTGAGGAGTTGGACTTTAGATTTTTTGACAATTGTAGTACCCTCGTGTGTCATTTCAAATATATCCCACTCTTGCTTTGCAGTATCACATGAAATGATTCTTTTGAACTCATCCGGTGATAGTGCGCAAGTGATTGCATTTAGTGCTTTAGCATTTGCACTACTCTCACTTTTCTGAAGAGTGGTCCATTGGTAATATGGTGTGACTTTCATAGATTTTGAACCATCAACCCCAGTAACTTCCATGATAGGAGGTTTCATTCAGTCACTGTGGCTTGCCACACATTTTCATCCATTGATTTGAGGAAAATCCTCATTCTGGCTTTCCAATAGGCATAGTTGGAGCCATCAAAGGGTGGAGGCCTTGTGACTGAAAGGCTATCAAAATTTGACATCTTAAATAGCTTAAATCGTTAGCTCAGGAATTAAATCCAAGAATTAAAAAAGAGCTATTAGGCTCTGATACCACTTGAAAAGGCCTAGCTATATGTCCTAGAGGGGGGGTGAATAGGACAATGCCAAATAAAACTTATAACAACGGAATTAAAAAGAATATGATAGCCAAATTAAATCACAATGCAGGAAAGTGAAACAACCTCAAAATTTAGATCTTGAGAGGTTGATACAAATGTTGTTCTAAGGACAACCTTTCACCAAAAACCAGAGTTTATGGTAGGACAACCTTATTTCTAGAAAGATCTTTGTATCAAATCTCAAACCAAAGAGGAATAAAGAAATAAATACAAACTGAATTGAAATAAATTGTAATCACAAATGTATTGTTCTAGGGACAGCCATACACCATAAAAATGGCAGGGCAACCTTGCTGGAACAACTTTTAAAAGAAATTGAATATCAAGCTGATAAAGGAATAGCAGAAAATAAATTCTAAACTATTACAAAATTCTCACAATGCTTGAATTAAATGATTACAACATTCACCACCATACATACATCCCACAAAAGAATAATTAAAGATTAGAAGTATAAATCATTCAACCACAACACAAGGGATTATAGTGGTTCGCCTGTGTGTTCACCAACTGTTAAACAACAGCCACACAAAATGCTACTCCACTCCTAATATCCTCACACAGGGGATATTAGCGTTCACTAACAAAATAGGTTTTCCCAGGTTCACCAAAAACCTTTACAATTGTGTCTTTGTCTGTGGGCTTACACAATTAAAAAAACCCACTTCTGAGTTTTCCTGGCTCTCCTCAGATAACCAATACAACAAGATTTTTCTGGCAAATCTTGAAAGAAACCAAAACAGAAAGGAATTTACAATTAAATGTAAAATACCTGATTATCTCCTTCGTTGTAGCAGCCCGGTAGAACCAAGTTAGAGCAGATGATTGAATGTCCAAGTTCAATGTCCAGTACTCAATTACAATGGTTCTAATTCTAATAGATTTTAAATTAAACCAAGTAGGGCTTGCCTTAATTGATTTTGATTCCAAAGAAAGGAATAACAATTCCTCTTATCAAATTAGATTGGAATAGCAGAAACAAAATCAATTAAATAAAGCTAAGGAAAGAGAATATTAAATAAGCACACTTAGCTTAGATGGAGCACAGAATTATCTCTCAGAAGTTCGACGAAGATTGGCTTGAATGGATTAATTAATTCGATGATTTCTTCTGAGATTCGTGCTCTATTTATAGGTGAGCAGATCGCGTGTTCGACTGGTCTAGAGAGCTCTTCGACTAGTCGAAGCAATAACAGATATTTGAAAAATCAGGCGCGATAAGCTTTGACCGTTCTACGACTGGTCGAAGGACTCCTTCGACTGGTCGTAGGTCACCTTCGACTGGTTGAAGGTCTCCTTCGACTGGTCGAAGAACTTAAAATTCATCGCTGGACTTTGAGTCGAAGACTTTCGACTGGTCGAAGATGCAGTCGACACTATTCCTTCGACTGGTCGAACAGATTCCTGGACTAGTCGAAGCCTAACAGAAATTATCCGATTTTTGTAACAAACTTACAACTGATCGATGAATTTCTTAGACTGGTCGAAGCAAATCTAGGACTAGTCGAAGAAGGCCTAGGACTAGTCGAAGAACAGACCAAACATATGTAAAATAAACATTCGATTTATGTATCCAAAGTGACCTACTTCTAAGGTCAACCTAAGGTCAGTCAAACCTTAACCATGAAGTAAGGACATTGAAACATTAGGAACTAGTGACCTTGAAGTATGAGCCTTGAAGTCTTGATGTAGTTCAATCTTGAAATCTTGATGTAGCTCAATCTTGAAAGTGTCTTGAGTTCTTTATGAACTGTCTTGTACTCTTCTTGAAGTCTTGCAGCTTGAGTCATGTCTTGTGAGTAGTTCTTGCATTCAAGTTTGATCTTTGTACTCGTGAGCTTTGCTTGTTGTGAGCTTAGCTTGTTGTGAGCTTAGCTTGTTCATGAATGTTGATCTTTGAGAGAGCTTCACTTATGCAAGATATATAACAGTGATTTTGGCACCACAAATTTGACAACAAACAGGGATATAAAATATAGCACTTACAGGTGCTTGCCCTGCCCCTGAAGGGCGGCCGTCACAACTTGTAACATCTGCTGTAACTGGGAGGCACTCACAGATATAGTCGGATCCACACCGGTCTCTGGTGGAGGAGCAGCATCCTCAGGATGGGCGGTAGGAACCTTTGGTGGTAGAGTGGGGATCGTAGGTGGTAGGGCGGGAGCCGCAGGTGGTGGAGCGGGAGCCGCAGGTGGTGGAGCAGGAGTCTCAAGTGGTGAAGCGGAAGTCAATCGGGTCACTCTCCTGCGCGACATGTCCTACAGGAAAGAGCGAAGGCGCCTATCAACTTGAAAACTCTCGAAGGCACGCACATTAAGGGTCTGTAATAAAAGATCGCTAAGCTATCCGGACTTGAGACTCAATCATTCTAAACTCATAGGAGACCTGTAATGTTGTTCTTAGTTATTCCCAGTTATGCTCTGATACCAACTTCTGTCATGCCCCAAACTCGAAAACCGGGTTCACAAAATTCCCGATCGCTGAATCCGACACCGACAGCCTCCGTAGTACCCCATTTCGGCTCCCAGCGCCGATTCGCCAGGTTCCGATCCTAGGATGCTACGAGGAGGATTTTCAACATCAGTTTGATTTGTACTAAGCATAACCAAAGGCATAACTCACAACAACAACGAAAAACTTCATCACATTTCCACTATGATAAAAAACTTTATAAGTACAATGAGCATAAATGGAAATACAATGATAATGGACAAAAAGCTCTAAGATGATCTGTTATGCGCTCCTGCCTCAGCGCTCTGTGATCCAACGTCACTTGCACGCAACAGTCGTGCATAAGCTTATAGAAAGCTTAGAGGGTGGTGAAAGTGTGTGCGCAAGGTAGTAATATACTTATGTAGTATCAGAGTAATGCGGAACATGCTGATGAATCCATGAATACTGTTAGCCGTACCAAGGCTATGCAATGCAAGACATGAATGATATCGGCCATACCAAGGCCATGCGATGCGAGATGCAACTCAAGCATACGAATCCTCATCTAAGTCTACATATCAATACAGCTCAACTCTGGAATATCACCAGGGTCTAGTACACTCCAACCAGATTGTCGCCCCATTGCACGCAACAAGGTGAGTGGAAAAGACCTTACTATCTGCCTGCCAATATCGGACTCGGCTCGTCGATAGCGGACCCATTCCTCGAGCTAGTCAAACTCAGCCTAGCTTTGCCCCCTCCACTTGGGCAGTTAAGGTCGCATCCCCTTCTAACCGACCACGACACAATGGAAAGCGCGGTCTTCCGGTAATCGGCACTCGGCACTTATGCACCCACTCGGTCTAAACGTTGGAGCAACCTCCTGGTACCATAAGGGTTTAGGGATTTTCACCCAAGGATATCTATAACACCCCATGTAAAATAAGATTTTTGGTATCCAATCCTGCCAATCATGATATGCCTGTGGAGGCTACGGCCTTATGTCGCTAGGGCATACAGTAACCATATCACACAAAGCGAAATGCATGAATCACACTACTCAGTCATGCAACAATCTTGTGCATATTCTACGCTCATGTAGGGTAACACCGCCTAACTTGGAGCCCATAAACAATCTACCCGAAGGCATATGTTATGACCATTCACTTCTCATGTCAAGCATACATATGATGCGTATGATCATGAATCATGGAACTATACTAAACAGGTTATATGGTGATGAATTCTGCTCATAACGAAGATGGGCCGAGACGGCCTACACACAACAAGTATGGGCCTATCAATGGGCCCTAGGGAGAGTTATAATGGGGACATTTAACCAACATTATGTTTACAATTTGGACGTCAAACCATCATTGCTCCCAAGGCATAGCCCGCCAGAAAGGTTAACGCGTAAACCACAGTAGAATCACATTACAATGGGCCTTATGTACATCCCATTGGGCCTCAACCCATGGGCCTCAAATACATTTAATGGTCTGCATCACATGGGCCTCACATATATCAAGGTGGTCCATACAACATGGCCACAAATACATCAAGATGGGCCTCCTCAAATGGACCTTATATAAATCAAGCGGGCCTTAGGTATGACCCTTTTGGGTATCATAGTAGTTTTGGGTCAATATAAATTTTTTTCCTTTCCTATTGATAAGGTCATGCTGACCTGGATGGAAGGAAAAACAAATTTTATATTGACCCAAAACTACTGTAATACCCAAAAGGGTTCAATGGTAGACAGTTCAATCACCACTGCTTCCTGTGACGTGTGCCACCTGATCAATGGCTGGATGGTGTGGATAGAACACGTACATCACGGTAGGTCCCACCGTCCAGGTGTGGACGGTGTGGACAAAACACACACCACGGTGGGTCCCTACCTCCAGCGCATGCAGCTGCGTGCATCAGCAGCAACAGGCGTTGCAGCTATATTATTTTATTTTATTTTATTTTGATTTGGGGTATTATTAGGGTTTTTCCTAGGTGGGGCCCACATCTAGAAAATCTAACCTAGCCATTGGATTCCACGGCTCATGACAGGCTACATGAGCCCAATATTCAAGGTATTTCGGTGTATAGAGACATCAGGGAAGATTTCAAGGGTAAAAAATATTGTCTTCCATGTTATGGCCTGCCGAATAATCGGACTGGCCTCATTTTTAGGCTTAACGCCTAAAATGAGCTGAAGAATAGGATGGATGGCATGGATTTTCTATATACATCAAGGTGGAGCTTGTACATTTGACCCACCCGAAAGGCCAAAAAGAAAAGGAAAAAAAAACAAAGCTATTGTGAGTACACAACACTTGTCGGTTCACCTTACCGCCAACACGTCCAGCGTCCAGGGACGCTGGACAGACAGTGTTCTAATAAAAATCAAGGTGGGTCCCACAAAGACGTGGCCCACTTGATTTGGATGGATCTGATATTTGTGTTTCTTATCATTTAGGCTCACCGGATGACCTAGATAAAACGGATGGATGACACCAATTTAAAAGGCATGATCAAGGTGGGCCACACCATTTTGGATGGGTGGACAGGGTGGATGATATCATGCGTCAAGGTGGGCCATAAGCCATGATACACAAGAGAGGGAGAGAGAGAGAGAGAGAGAGAGAGAGAGAGAGAGAGAGAGAGAGAGAGAGAGAGAGATAGAGAGAGAGACGTGGGAAGGGGAGGGACCCCGCCACTATGGACCCTCCCTAAACAATGCATACATCAAGTGGGTCCCACAACAAGTGGGCCCTCAAATCGAATTTAACGGTGGATCACCACCTTAGATCCTTTCTTCTTGGCTCAATGGATTCTTTACACCTTGGCTTCAATCCCAACGGATGATGATGGAGAATGAAAGGTTGAGATGGGAGATGAGGGGGGGTTAGGAAGTGGGCCACATACAAAAATTCTCTTGGAGGTTAGAAATGCTTGGACGTGGGTTTCTTTTTTCTCTTGCTTGGGAATGTGATTTGGGAATGAGAGAGAGAGAGGTTTGTAAAGGAAGAGAGATGGGTGATGGATGTGGAGGTGATGGATGTATAAGAAGTTTTTGACTTTTGTGGTAGATTGTGTAAGAAGAGTTATGGACTTGTAAGAAGCTTTTAACTTTAGGGGTTGCTTGGGGAAGGGTAAGAGGTGATGTGTACTTGACATGATGGGATTGATTGGATGATTAATTGATGTGACATATTATAGAGATTCTCTTAGAATTCGCACGCGTGGCATTTTCCTCGCACCAAACGCGGACCCACATCTCCTGACCATGGTATTGGATCGGTGCGCGAGTCGCAACATCAGAACCACGGCGACGGCGCGGTCGCTAGGGTACAAGTGTTGGGTTAAGCCGACTCGGGTTAACGGCGTGTGAATCAGGGTCGGGCACAAATACCGGTTAAGGATCAAAGGTTGCCGGAATTCGACCAGGAAGACCGCAGAAGTCTACGGAACGGTACGGTCTAGGATACGTGTCTTACAAACGCTGCTCGACTTTGGTTTAAACAACTGAAGCCAAGGTCGATTAAGACAATTTTCGAGCTTAGTGAGGCTTTCATCACTAATTTCATCGGAGGGAAGAAAATACTGAAAGCACTGACTCATCTAATGAACATAGTTCAGAAAGATGGCGAACTGCTGAAAGACTTTATTAAGCGCTTCAATATGGAAGCCCTGCAAGTGCGAAAACATTCGGATGAAACCGCACTGAACGCTATCATGACTGGGCTAAGGGATAAACCATCCTCTTCTCCCTAGATAAGAATCCTCTCACCACATTGGCGGAGTTCCTAAACCAATCGCAGAAGTACGCTAATGCTGAGGAGTCCCGGATCTTGCGAGATGCCGACCAAAACAAAGGCTCCACGGCCAAAGATCAGGCGAAAAAAAGAAGCGAACTCGACCAATACAAGCATGAAGCGGAAAGATGATCAATCTCTTGATGACCGTAGGTCGAGTAAGCGGCTTGATAGCAAGTTCACCAATTATACCCTGCTGAATAAACCTGAGGGGCAAGTCCTGCTGGAGATTAAAGATGAACGTTTCGTTCAATGGCCGAATAAGCTACGAGGCAATCTCGACCGAAGGAGTAAGAATAAGTACTGTCATTTTCATCGAGATCACGGGCATAATATAAGCGACTGTTACTACCTCAAACAGGAGATCGAAAGGCTGATCCGGGAGGGTCACCTCGGCAAACACGTAAAGCAACGTGTAAGCCGAGCCTCTGCCAAAGAACAACCGATCAATAACCTGCCAACCGGAGAGATCCGAACAATACATGGAGGCCACATAGGCGGAGGCAACTCAAACCATGCCTGAAAAAACCATACAAGGAACATCTGTCGCCCAGAAGCAGAAATTATGGTCCTTGCCCAACCGTTGAAAAAAAGAAAGCTGGAAAAGTACAATGTGATTTTCACCGATGATGATGTCAGAGGTATTCACCATCGTCACGACGATGCATTAGTGATCACCGTGACTATCGCCAATCGGAAGGTCTTCCGAATTCTTGTCGACACAGGATCCTCAGCAGATGTACTTTTCCCCTAGGCCTTCGATAAAATGGGCATTGGACAAGCCTCACTTCGGGTCATAAAAACTCCCCTAATTAGGTTCTCTGGAGATCAGGTCATGCCTGAAGGAGCTATTCAGCTTCCCTTTACAGCTGGGGATGATAAGAATCAAACCACAGTGATGGTCGACTTCCTGGTAGTTGACTAATCTTCCGTCAACAATGCTATTCTCGGTCGACCATCGTTATATCTGCTCCGAGCGGCGGTGTCGACCTACCACCTCACTATGAAATTCCTTAGCAAACACGGCGTAGGAATTGTAAGGGGTGACCAACAGGATGCTCGGCAATGTTACGCCACAACTTTGAGGGTTTCCCGTGAAACAATGACGATTGAGTCATTGGACCCGCGAGAAGAATCTTAGACATGTGGCTGACCTATGGAAGACCTTGTCCCGATCCTTCTGGACGAATTCGATCCCTCCAAATCAGTGTAAATTGGGTCGTCATTGACGCCACCATTGCGGGACAAGTTAGTGTCCCTCCTTCGACGCTTTGTCGATGTTTTTGCTTGGTCCCATGAGGATATGTCGAGCATTAGTCCCGCCATTATGACGCATCGGCTGAACATCGACCCATCCTACTGCCCGATCCGACAGAAGCGACGAGCTCTTGGACCAGAAAGATATGCAGTAATTGGAGAAGAGGTTAGCAAGCTCCTCAAGGCCTGCTTCATCGAAGAAATCTACTACCCCGAATGGGTGGCCAACGACATACTGGTCAAGAAAGCTAATGGGAAGTGTCACGTTTGTGTAGACTACACCGACCTAAATAAAGCCTGCCCAAAAGACAGTTTTCCTCTTCCTAGGATCGACCAGTTAGTCGACAGCACCGCGGGACACGACTTGCTTAGTTTTATGGATGCATACTCAGGATATAATCAAATTATAATGCACTCAACTGATAAATCTAAGACCACCTTTATCACTGACAAAGGTCTTACTATTATCGTGTGATGCCTTTTAGTTTAAAGAACGCAAGGGGTGACCTACCAGAAGTTGGTCAATAAAATGTTCGCCAGTCAGATAGGTCAGACCATGGAGGTATATATCGACGACATGCTCGTTAAGAGTATAAAAGCCACTGACCATGTAGCCGACCTAGAGGAAATGTTCGCAATCCTCTGAAATATCAAATGAAACTGAACCCAAGTAAATGCGCCTTTGGAGTAGGCTAAGGAAAGTTCCTCGAATTTTTGGTCAAACAGCGCAGGATCGAGGTTAATCCTGAGAAGATAAAGGCTCTTCTCGATACGCAATTTCCAAAGACGACCAAGGATATACAAAGGCTGACTGGGAGGATAGCCGCCCTTAATCGCTTCGTATCCCGGCTACAGATAAATGCCTCCCTTTCTTCAAATAGTTGAAGGGGAAACAATTTATCGAATGGACTAACGAATGCCAGAAGGCTTTCCAAGAGCTAAAGGAATATCTCGAGCCACCACCGTTACTATCCAAACCCGAGTCAGGCAAAACGCTTTTGCTGTATCTAACTGTATCAGATGCGACAATCAACTCAGCATTGATAAGGCAATTTTCGGTTTACTACATCAACAAAGCATTAGTCCCAGTAGAGACGAGATATCCGACTTTGGAAAAATTGCCCTTAGCCTTGGTCACATCATTCCGATGTCTACAGTCATATTTCCAGGCTCACCCGATCGTCGTCAAGACTGATCACCCAGTCCGGCAAGTCCTGTAAAAACCCGAAGCCTCAGGCCGAATGACTAAATGGGCCATCAAGTTGAGTGAGTTCGACATTAAGTATCAACCACTAGCCGCAATAAAAGGCCAAGCAATAACGGATTTTATTGTCGAACTAATGCAACCACCAGGGCAAGAGCTGACCCAAGACCAATCCTTGACTGACTCAAGAGCTAAACTTCCCCCTTAAGAGAATGCTGCCGAACCCATCAATAATGACCCAGTGCCCGACCCGCCTCTCTGGACACTTTATGTTGATGGCTCCTCTAACTCTAAGGCAAGCGGCGCCGGGGTAGTCCTAGAAACTCCTGACCATACATGTATGTAGTATGCCTTGAGATTTGGATTCTAAGCCTCTAACAATACAGTGGAAAATGAAGCCCTGATCGTCGGACTCACACTGGCAACTGTAAATGCTAAGTTGTAAATCTAGCACCCAGCGTTGTCAAATTTTGTTGTGCCAAATCATTTAGAATCTGTATCATGTATTAATGAGATGTATATAACAACTTCATGCATTTTTAAGTTGTCCAAATCTTCATCGAACTTCACTATGTATTCAAGTTGAAGAAGCGTTGTCGAAGTTCAAGATTTCAAACTCAAGTACAAGTACAAGTTCAAGGCTCAAGTTCAAGTTTAATCTTCAAATTCAGTACTTTAAAGACTCAAGAACTCAAGTCTTTACTCAAGCACAAGTTCAAGATTTGAAGACAAGCTTCAAGTATTTCAAGTGTATGAATTAGTAGAGCGAACGATGTTTCAATTGTTCAAACTCATAAACAAGGTATGAATGACCCTAGATTGACCATAGGTTAGGTCATATTCATTGCATATGCTATGAGGGTCATTTCATAAGTTTATAGGTCATTTCCTCGACTAGTCCAAGTCTTTGTTTGACTAGTCCAAGATCTGGCTCGACCAGTCCAAGAGTTTCTCAACCAGTCCAATAGTTGTTGTGAATTTTTGGAATTTTTTGTTGGACCCTTGACTAGTCGTGGAGATTGCTCGACCAGTCGAATGAACAGTGCTCGACCGGTCGTGCAGGCTCGACTCAAAGTTCAGCAAGGTTTTTTGGTCCCACTTGACCAGTCGAGTGCATTACACGACCAGTCGAGCAAGCCACTCGACCAGTCAAGCAGGCCACTCAACCACTCGAGCAAGCCACTCGATGAGTCGAGTAACGACCTTATCTTATCGCGCTAGAAATTATAAAATTTGGTTGGTCTTTCGACCAGTCGAACCGACCCTTAGACCAGTCGAGAGAACAGTATTTTCACCTATTATAAATAGAGGATGAATCCCAGAGTTTTTCATTCATTCCAACCGATATCAAACCATCACTCTGAGAGATAAGTTCTTGCACTTCTTAAGCTATATTGTGTTCATTTTAAATTCTCTCTTTTTGCATTTGATTTTGTGATATCCATTCAACTCAATTTCATAAAAGAAGGGAATTGTAATTTTACCTTGTTTGAGATCAAAATCAAATCAAGCTAGCCCAGGATGAATTAATCTAAAAATCATTTAAACCTAGAACCTTTCACTTGTGAGACTGGACATTGAACATCTTCGTCTACATCGGATTGTTCTACCGGGCTTCATTAGAAGAAGAATTTTCAGATAAGTACCGTTTAATCTTTGTGTATCTTTTGTGGTTTGTGAGGTTGTGCCAGGAAAATCTCATTTTTGGTTTTGTCTGAGGTAATCCAGAAAATCTCAGAGTGTGAGGTTTTTATAATTGTGTAAGCCCATCTAAAGACACAATTGTGAAGGTTTTAAGGTGAACCTTGGAAAACCTTTTTTGCATAGTGAAAACCAATATCCCATGGGTGTGGATATTATGAGTGGAGTAGTTGTATTGCTGTTTTTCTAACAATTGGGTACACACAAACGAACCACTATAATTCCTGGAGTTGTGGTGGATAATTGGATTTGTTTATGTGTGTGAATGTTGTAATTTACTTTATGCATTTGTGGTGAATGTTGTAAGTTACTTCATACACTTGTAGTGAATGTTGTAATACCTTAATTTATTTCCTTTGCCTCTTTATTGGTTTGGGTTTTTGATACTTATAAGCGTTCTAGTAAGGTTGTCCTGCCATATGAAATTGCGGTGAAGCCCGCTTTAGTTGAAGTAGGAAATGCCAATATGTCCTAGAGGGGGGTGAATAGGACTTTTTTAAAAAATAATTTTATAATGATTTAAATTCCTATCACACTAATCCTAACAACAAGCATATATTAGGATTACTCAAGAGTAACTCTACTAGCTTCCAAGCCCGGTAGAGGATCCAATCACAAACTATTTGAGAGATGAACAATATGCAAACTAGTTTATGATGGATATGACTGTGAGTGTGTGTGAGGTGCGATCTCAGATAATCAGATATGAAAGTATATAAGGAAATCACATGAGAAAATTGAAGACAATAACAATCTCAAACACAGTCATTTTTATAGTGGTTCGACTACTTGTTTACTCCACTCCTGGTAACCGCACTCAACCCTTGAGTGTACCGGATTTCACTAAGGAGGTTTCACACGGTTCACCCTAAACCTAAGGTTTTAAATCAGGTTCACCTTTAACCTTTACAGCCTACACCTAGGCTGACTGTTTATGCTCTCACGAGCACAAAACACCCACTTTTAGGCACACTGGCTAAGGATCTTCCACAAGACCTTAACTATTTATGCTCTCACGAGCAAGGGTCAACACAACGCACCCATTTTTAGGCACACTGGCCAAGGATCTTCCATAAGACCCTAACTTTTTATGCTCTCCACAGAGCAAGGGTCAACACAACGCACCCACTACATACACTCCCGCCAGAGGCCTCCTAGAGGACTTGCAAGGAGTGAAAAACACCTTAGACCCAATCCTAGAAAGGAATAATCACAAGGGTCCTCTGGACTCTGATAACTTACAAATAAGAAGATGAGTCCCTTTTAGCACGTTATCGAAGATCTCCTCCTTTGTTGATGAAGAGTCTTCTGCTTCCTTGAACCACAACTCAGAAGATGTACCAATGCATGGCGACGGGTTGGGTCAAGGCTATGATGGAGTCCTACTCTCTTAAATGTTTTCCTATAAGGAAGATAGAACGATTCTAATCATCTATGTATTTAAGGCATCCCAGCTTAATGATTTGCCATTAAAATGGTAGCTGGAGGATCCTTGAATGTGGAAGTTCATTCCCTAATCCACCGTATTGAATATCAATGGTAAGGGTGGATTGGAGGATGAACTTCCATGAGAGAAAGAGCTTTGGGTATATGATCTAAGGTTAAACACTCAAAAACACTCTCTTCTTTCTCTACCAGCAACAATAGACAAGTCTCTTTATATAGGCAAAAGGTTCCAATGGATATAAAATAGTCACATTTATAACAGAGTTAGATATCATCGAGCGGGTTTGATTTCATCGAGCATATACTCTCGATTGCATCGACTGACTGCTCGATGACACAAACTTAATGTCATACGCTTTTGAAACCTTTTGCCAGCTGGTCGAGGGAATCGAGACAGGTGTCGATATCATCAGATTTCGAACTCCGATAATATCGACACGAGGTTCAATTCCTCGACATTTGAAAAATGAGAGAGACTTGCTTTGAAATATTTTAGGTTCAAAAGAATGATTGAGGGACCTTTGATATCATCAGAATTTGAATGTCGATACTATCGATAGTCCTGTCGATGCATCAATAAATCCAACGGATTTTCTATTGAGCTTGCTGGACAGTTTATGTCCTTGTTCGATGCAATCGATACTGTATCGATATTATCGATATTTGAATATCGATTCTCTCGAGTGACCCTCGATCAAAGATAAATAATCCTGAAATATTTGTTGGATATTTGTGAGTCCAAGACAGATATCATCGAAGGCCTTCCAATATCATCGAGATTTGAATTCTGATGATATCAAGGATGACCTCGATATATCGATGATCTTATGATTTTTCTTAGTAAAAATAGGGACTCGTTTTCTCTGTTTTCAATTGTATCGAGTCAACTTTGATAGACTCAAGATTTGAATATCGATGATATCGATAGGTATATCGATACATCGATAATTCCATCCATATGAGTATGTGGTTGCTGGACATATTTCGTCCTCATTTCGATGATATCGTTTAGTCATCAAGGACATCGATAACACATGTCGATAATATCAATAAAATCGACAGAGTTAAAAAAAAACTTCAAGATTTTCTGAATTTTGAAAAAGTTTTCTAACTCAAAACCCTATGACGTTCTAATTTATTTTAAGGGTTTTAATTACCTGGTATTTTGGGACATGGGATGTGAGGCTTAGATTTACTTGTGGCGAGTTCGGGTCCACATCCGGTTGAGGCAGACGGTTGATTGATCTTCCTATGGAGCTTCTCTGTCTAGCCGACTCAACACTCACGCTAATTGACAAACCAAGGCACTTTCACCATAAGCTTTTGGTTTTTAGTGTTAGGTTGTCTTTAGAAGTAAGTTTGTATCAACCTCTCAAGACTAATGCATTTGAGGTTGCTATTTACTTGTGCTATTTTATTATTTGATTGTGCTGTTTATCTTTGTATTCTGCATTTATTTTTAATTTGGCATAGTCCTATTCGCCCCCGCTCTAGGACATTTAGCTCGGCCTTTTTAAGTGGTATCAAAGTCTAATAACTCCGTTTTATTATTTGGATTCATTTCCTGAGCTAACCGATTTGAGCTTATAAGATGTGAAATTTTGATAGCCTCTCAATTACTAGGCCTCCCCCTTTTGATGGCTCCAATTATGCCTATTGGAAAGCCAGAATGAGGATCTTTTTAAGGTCCATATATAAGAGCGTGTGGCAAGTCATAGTGACTAGATGGAACCCACCCACAACTGAAGTTCTAGGCACTGATGGAACTAAATCTGTTAAAGTTACACCTTATTTTTCATGGACTGCACTTCAGAAAAATGAGAGTAGTGTTAATGCAAAGGCTTTAAACGCAATCACTTGCGCACTATCACCGGATGAATTCAAAAGAATTATATCTTATGATACTGCAAAGCAAGCCTGAGACATTCTAGAAATGACACACGAGGGTACGATTATTGTCAAGAAATCTAAACTTCAAATCCTCACCACCCGGTTTGAGGAGATACATATGGAAGAAAGTGAAACTTTCATGGACTTCTATACTAATTAAATGACATAGTCAACTCTATGTGGGGTCTTAGTGATAGTATCCTAGAAAGTAAAATTTGTGCAGAGATATTGCGATCATTGCCTGATAGGTTCAATTCTAAGGTCGCTGCCATTCAGGAACTTTGTGATACAGATAATATGAGGGTTGAAGAGCTTGTTGATTCTTTACAAACCTATGAGTTAAATTTTAAGACTCCTAAAGGTAAGTTCATAGCCCTTAAGTCTTCTAAAAAATTTCTCAAAATAATATTAGTAATTCTGATTGTGAAAATTATGAAGATGATATGACACTATTAGTCAAGAAGTTTTATAAAATTTTCAAAAGGAAAAAGAGGGTAGATTTTCAAAAACCTTTTGAAAAGAAAAGGACTAGATCTAAAAATTGGAAATCTATTAAAGACAACTAATGCTTCAACTACCATGAATACGGGCATCTGGCAAACAAATGTCCAAAAAGGGATAAACCTAAGAAAGGTAAGTTGGCCACATGGAATGAGTCATCTTCCTCTGAAGCTTCTTCTGAGTCAGATGATTCTAAACTCAAGTCTACTAATGAGGTCAAGGCCTTAATGACTCTAGCCAGAGTCACTTCCTCAGACAATTGTAATTTAACTTATGATGAAAATCTGATAAGAGACCCTGAAAACGATGATGATTTACAACATGCCTATAATGCCCTATACAGGGAAAGTTGCAAGATAGCTGTAAAACTAAAGCTTCAAAAGGAAAAGTTTTTAAAGTTAAAAGAAGATTTCGATAACTTAGTTTTAGAAAAATCGCATTTTTCTGATTGTTTTGAAAAAGCTAACCAAGTTGAAAACCTGAAATCAGAAAATGAAAAACTAAAACAAGAAGTCTCTTCTCTCTTGAGTTTGAAAGATACTTGGAGGTATGCCCAGGGTGATCCTAAACTAGAAAGATTGCTGACCGGATCAAGGAAATGTGGTGATAGATCTGTTCTGGGCTATAATAAGAATACACCTCCTAAAAGTAAGTCCACTCCACTTAAGTTTGTTAACGGGGAGTCTTCTAACTCAAAAGGGAAAAGTCTGAATCAAAATAGTTTTAAAAATCCTAAAACTTTTCAGGCTATGAAACCTAAAAGCAACCATATCAATTATAGAAATCAGAATCATAACCCCTTAGTTGAGAAATTGTAGATTTACTCAAGGAGCTTCTAAAATCTAACTCAAATGGTAGATTGTATAACAACCATAAGTGTAGAAAAACCAACTATGCTCCAAAACCCAAAACAGTAATGAAATGGGTCCCTAAGGTTGCTTATCTGGTTGCCCACACCGCTTTCAAGGCTTCGAGTCAATCAAAGTGGTACCTAGACAGTGGTTGTTCTAGACACATGATAAGTGATAAATATTTGTTTACCAATCTTAAAGATATGACTGATGGCTCAATCACATTCGGTGATGGTAGCAACTGCAGAATTCTTGGACAAGGTACGGTTCAACTTTTTAATCTTCCTCCATTTGAGAATGTTTTGTTTGTAGAGGGCCTTAAGCATTTCTCAAATTTGTGATAATAAACATAACGTCAAATTCACCAATCAAGGGTGTGAGATTTCTAATGAGAATGGTTATGTGATATTAACTGGTTGCAAAACATCTGAGAACTGCTATATAGTTAGTGATTCAAGCTCATCTAAGTTATCGTGTTACATGGTCCAAACCGATGAGACTGATTTATGGCATAAACACGTAGGACATGTACACTACCGTAATCTTTATAGACTGAGTAAAGGTGATGTAATAAGAGGTCTACCCAAGATTAAGAAAATAGATAAAATTTGTGGCGAATGTCTGATTGGAAAACAAACTAGGAGTGCTCATAAGAAAGTGAACTCCAGTGCTACATCTAAACCCCTTGAACTCCTCCACATGGATCTTGTTGGACTTACTAGAACAGAGAGTCGAGGTGGTAAGAAATATATTTTGGTAATAGTAGATGACTTTACCAGGTATACATGGGTAGTTTCATGAGAGAGAAATCTGAAACTCTCGATGAAGTGAAAATGATACTCAAGCATATCCAAATTGAGAAAGAATCACATGTCTCTAAAATCCGTAGTGATCATGGTTCTGAATTTGACAATAGCAGTTTTGAGAAGTTTTGTAGCGATCATGGTATATTACAGAATTTTCTGCTCCTAAGACACCTCAACAGAATGGGGTTGTTCAAAGGAAAAATCGTGTGCTCCAAGAAATGGCTAATGTGATGTTAAACATCATGAAACTTCCTAAAAATCTTTGGGCTGAATCAGTGAACACAACTTGTTATATTATTAACCATGTTTATACTAGAAAGTCAAATAATAAGACTGCATATGAACTATGGTTTAATAAGAAGCCTACAGTAAAATACTTTCGAGTTTTTGGCAGCAAATGCTATATTCTACGTGACTGGGAAAATCTGAAAAAATTCGACACTAAAAGTGACGAGGGTATTTTCCTAGGATATGCGCTAAATAGTAGAGCGTATCGTGTTCTCTATAAGAGGACCCGTGTAATTCAGGAATCCATTAATGTAGTTATAAATGATCACCTGAATACACCTGTCTCAAGTTCAGAAGATGATAAAGTCTCTTTATTTGATAAACTAGACTCTTCATCTAGTCAAAATGACACTGACCTGCGGTTAGTTAAAGACCATTCAACTAGTCAAATTTTTGAAAACCCTCTCACTGGTGTGCTCACTCGTAGAAAATTAGAAAATATTTGTAATTATGTGTGCTTCACATCCCAGATTGAGCCGGCCAACGTAAAAGAAGCACTTACTGATGAAAACTGGATAGTGGCTATACAAGATGAACTTAATCAATTCGTAAGGAATGATGTATGGTACATAGTTCCTAGACCTAATGATAAACATATTATTGGAACTAAATAGATTTTTAAAAAGTTTGATGAATTAGGTAACATAATAAGAAACAAGGCTAGACTGGTTGTACAAGGGTACACTCAGATAGAAGGCATCGATTATGATGAAACCTTTGCCCCAATAGCTCGTCTTGAATCTATCAGACTGTTCATATCCATTGCTTGTTATAAAATTTTCAAAATCTATCAAATGGATGTCAAGAGTGCTTTTTTGAACGGTGATATGCATGAGGAAGTATATGTAGAACTACCTACTAGTTTTGGAGACCCTAGACATACTGATCATATTTATCGCCTGAAATAGGCACTCTATGGATTAAAAAAAGCTCCCAGGGCATGGTATGAGAAATTGACTAAGTTTCTACTGAGTCATAACTTTGTAATGGGGAGTGTTGATAAGACACTATTTGTAAAGAAACACAATGATCACATACTGATGTACAGATATATGTTGATAACATTATCTATGGATCTACTTGTTCTAACATGTCTGTTGAGTTTGCAGATTTGATGACATCCAAGTTTAAAATGAGCATGGTTGGAGAACTGAATTATTTTTTAGGTCTGCAAGTGAAACAACTTGAAGACGGGATTTTTATTTCTCAAACCAAGTATGCTCTAAACTTAGTAAAAATTTTTGGATTCGAGAGTGGTAAAAATTTTGATACTCCTATGAGTACGACACTTAAGCTCTCTAAGGATTCAACAGGTAAAAGTGTAGATCCTAAGTTGTGTCATAGTATGATAGGTAGTTTATTATATTTAACTGCGAGCCGACCTGATATTGCATTCAACATAGGTATCTGTGCTAGGTATTAATCTGACCCTAAAGAATCCCACCTGATTGCTGTTACGTGTATTTTTGAGATATGTTACAAGTTCGGCCAATCTTGGTCTTTAGTATCTACATGATACTAATGTTCAATTAGCCGGGTATATGGATGCTGATTGGGCTGGTAATATTGATGACTGCAAGTCTACCACTGGTGAATGTTTTTATGTTGGGAATTGTCTAGTTTCGTGGCATAGCAAGAAACAGAGTTTCGTATCGGTTTTCACAGCTGAGGCTGAGTATATTGCAGCCAGTAATGCATGCACTCAGCTTGTGTGGATGAAGAGGATGTTAAATGACTATGGATTTGCGCAAGATTCTATGGTTCTGTATTAGGATAATTCTAGCACAATCAACATTTTTAAAAATCCAATCCAACATTCACGAACTAAGCATATTGACATCAGATATTATTATATTTGTGAATTAGTGGAAGATAAGATTATTTCATTAGATTATATTCAAACTGAAAATCAACTTGGAGACATTTTCACAAAACCACTTGGCAGAAATGGGTTTGCTAAATTGAAATTAGATATTGGTATGTGTAATGTGGTCTGAATTAATTGTGTTTGCTTGTACTAAATTGCATGTTTTTATTTTTTAAAATTTTTTAAAAATCAAAAAATTGTTAAAAAATGGAAATTTTTGAGGTTGCACGACCAGTCGAGTACACACTCAACCAGTTGTGGCACGACCAGTCGAGTAGCTCGGGTTTGGGGGTTTTAAATGTGCAAAAAGCACTTTTTCTTCATTTCTCTCATCTTTTCCAATAAGCCCTTCCACGACTGGTTGAACCCACCTTCGATTGCTACTTGGTTAGTGTATCTTTTCCATTTTCCTTTTGGATTTAAGATCTTTGCACTTTTATTTCCTTGATTTTGAAGTTTATTTCAAGTTTTCTTGTGGTTTCTTTGGTTTTCTAGCTTAAAATCTGATTTGGGAGAAACCCTCCATTCCTTTCTTGTATTCCTTTTGTGCATCGTGTAATGGAGAGTAGATACAAGAAGAGACCCTCTCGTGGTCCCTCTTCTTCTCATTCCGCACCGATTACAGTGCGTACCCTTTGACCACCCGAAGAGGACCTCGAATACGTGCGTGATATTCATCTCCGCAATGTTATTATTGAGAGGACTGTTAACTCTAATCATTTGAGTCCTTTCAATATGGTTCTCCTCCTTAAAGTAATAGGATGGGCTAACATACTGAATTGGGATGGTCTTGCATACCGGTCCATTGCACAAGCCATGTTTGCTTGTATAAGTGACTTCTCTGTTGAAAATTTAACTTTTACTGTGGCAACTAGGGAAGGTCCAGTTGATGTTGAACATCATTTAATCTCTGGTTTGATGGATATTCCTGTGAATGATGAAGGAATACCTATCTCTACATTAGTTGCGAGACCATCTGAATCTGAAAAACGTATGCTAACTAGAGTGTTGTGCAACATGAATGCGGAATGGAATTCCAATATTGTGTTCAGTTCCAAAAATATGTTACCCAGATACAGGATTCTTAATCGTATTTTCATTTCTAATGTGTATCCTCGGTCTGGTAACAAAACTGAGTTAACTTCTTTTATGGCTCGCATACTTCACTAAGTTGTTTCTGGTGTTCAAATATGTCTTCCGTCTCTTATTTGTTATATCATAATTCAGTTTTGTTTCCATCCTGGCCATAGTGATATTCCCTTTGCATATTTGATGACCACGCTAGCTATTCATAGTCTTGTGGTTATGCCTGTTGGAGAAACTCCTATTTCCCATCTACCCTTCAATAATTCCAACATTAACAAGATGAATCTGAGGTTGGTACCCGGCCAAGTTGATAGGGACGATGTAGGAGCTGCTGAAGAAGTTGGAGAGGAAGATGCTTTACCTCCTAATGATGTAAACATGGATGATTTATTTAATGAATTAAAATCTGATTTTGAGGACGATCCTGACTTTCAGCCTTCTGATTTTGACGACCGGTTGAGAACCCTAGATGTAACACCCTGATTGTGACGCCCCATCACTGTTGCACATGTGGGCAGAGGCTGATGTGGGCGGGGCCTAAGGGCTTGGGCGAGCTACCAGTGGTTGGCAGGCTACTGTGCTGGTAGGCTATTGTGTACGCAGTGGGGGTTAAACTTGTCCAACATCGGAAGAGTCGTAGGAAGTTGTGGTGGTTATATGTGGGGTTCGCACCTTAAGGATACAACGAGTTTTGGGGGCAACCCTGAGAACAAAGCTGTGAGCCCTTTGGACAAAGCGGGCAATATTGTGTCCTTGGGTGGGGCGTTTCATATGGTATCAGAGCCGAGGACGGCTCTGCCCTCGGTGGGGGATATTGTGACACCTCGTCACTGTTGCACATGTGGGCGGGCGCATGTGGGCAGACGTTGATGTGGGCGGGGCCTAAGGGCCTGGGCGAGCTACCAGTGGTTGGTAGGCTACTGTGCTGGCAGGCTACTATGTACGCAGTGGGGGTTAAACTTGTCCCACATCGGAAGAGTCATAGGAAGTTGTGGTGGTTATATGTGGGGTTCGCACCTTAAGGATACAATGCGTTTTGGGGGCAACCCTAAGAACAAAGCCGTGAGCCCTTTGGGCAAAGTGGATAATATTGTGTCCTTGGGTGGGGCGTTTCACTAATTCTTGTAACCCGAGGATGATCACTCGAGTACGAGAATCTCGAGGGTTACGTCATACTATATTACTACCATTCATCCAAAGTCTAACATATTTCATAACATCGAAATGTTACTACTATATAAACTGTTAAGAAGGGTGTAACATATGTAAGTGAAGATAAAGAAGTAAGAAAGTAAAGCTAGATCCCTCAGCAGGGGATTTTTAATTACAAATCTTCAAACTAAAGCGAATGAAAGTAGTGTCTGAAATATAAAAGCAAATATATTGTATGTCATTAGTTGAGTTCCAACGGCCCAACCATGTCAGCATATGGTTCCTCCTCTCCATACTCCTCCTCAGCTGCACCAGGAGTATCATCATAGGCGCCATCTTCCTCCGTCATGCCTGTGTCTATTTGGTGCAACCGCACGATTAGGTGATGAAAACTCAGTGGAAATTTCCTACAAAGATTCATACATGTTAAGCATTCCAAAATAGTTTAAACTAACATTTACAATCATAATAAAATTGTCATGAACATGTGAATAACGTAGGGGGTGCATGAATGAATGCTCCAGTCGCAGATCTGGGGATGAACATCCAGCTGTCAAAATAAAGGGGTTGCCCGCGGTAGGTAGACTACCTGGAAAAGACCATGTAAATGAGAGAGCCCAAGGATATCCTGACTCCTGGAAAAATACATGGTGTACGCTCGAGGAGTGTCTAATCTCGGAAAAGCCTCATGTAAAATAAGAGCGCCCAAAGTGACCCAAATGCGCAGACTCTGGGATTTTAACTGAAGTGTTAGAACCATCAGTAGATCATGCAGAGTGTGGCTTACATTGAGCACTCGGAAAAGCTCATATATCATGCGTGGATGTCATGCACCATGATACTCAAATACATTCTTTAGACTTTGTAAAATAACTCTTTAAATCACAGGCATTCTCAAAGCAAGATATACACCATCCAAACATGAACTCATATGATTCTTGATAATTTCTCTAAGTCCACGTGCTTGCTTACCAATACAACGTGTCAATCTCAAGTAGGATTAGATCATTTAAGTGTATTAGGAGTCCTTTCTACATTTCTTATAAGAAAAATATTCCATAAGAAATCTTCATCATAGGACTTGTAATAAAAGTGAAATGAAGTTTGCTAGACTCATGTTACACCATTAGAAGTATTCTCATAAGCAGATAACTATCCAAGTAATGAAATAATAACTAGAGTAAATGAAGTCATGGAATTTTGAATAATAGGATTTAAAGTATTCAGTCGACTCAGTATATTTAATTCACCATAATCTGGATTTTTTACCACACGTTAGATTCAAGCTAGCTTAGGAATTTAAAGAACATAGAAAGCTACAAAGATAGTTCCTCACCACTCAATTGGTGCGATGGTTTTAAATAGAATTTCCTATTTCACATTTAGATGAATAGAAGCATACCATGATCAAACAACTACAACTGTGGCATGAGAATTTTTAAAATAAAATTCTATAAATATGGAATTTGAGCAATAGGGTTCCAGACATTTCTCCATGATCATCAACACAAATTAAAGGTATAGAAATGAAAGTAAATAATACTATAACACTCCCCACATGTTAGGCTTAGACTAATCATGAATTAAATGAATGAAGAAGTAATTTGGGACATTACTCACATGATTACCAATGAAAATTTAAGAGAAATGTAACTACTATACAATCACAAGGTCATTATACTTTTAAGCTTAACTATCTTAGAATTCCATGAAATGAGGAAGCCATGTGGGATATCTCTCACCTTAATGTTGTTCTTGGAGTTGATTGAAGGGGATTATCCTTCAAGGTGGCAGTGACTAACAGTACTTGTAAGAGGCATCATAAGCTTCTAGTGAGTCACGACCGAGTTGACTCGGTTTGTTGGGGGGGGGGGGGGGGGGGGTTCTCAACTAACAACTAGTTGAGTAAATTTAAAGAGATATCCTAATCATGCGTTTAGGATAATGATTCTTTAGATCAAATGTTTTCCAAACTCGATCCGGCTATTCCCGATATGGAGTCAACTCGATTCAGTTGGGAAATTGGCCGAGTCATCCCACTAACGAGTGTAGGGTCGACTCAGTAGGAAACCGGTCGAGTCAGCCATCAGCTAGGCATTTTGGGTTGCCCCTAATTGGGCCTTAACTCATTGCACTGAGTTGTTTCTCAGGCCCAACAGAGTCAGATCTATTCTCTTATATTGCACCTGGGTCACTAACTGTAACATCCCGGATTTTTGCCAACCTGGGATTAGACATCCTTAGGCAATGGGTCGATCCTAAGACCTTATCAACTTGTCAAAACTCAATCCCACAGTCTAAAATCGCTCCTTAACCCATTTCCTTCACAAATCCCACCCTTCACCACCTTGTTCCTTAAATTTTCTAAGTACTTTCACCATAGATACTATCTTAAACTAGCTAAGTAGTATAACTTGGATCACTTTATATACAAACTACAAAGGACTAAGTACCACCTCAGACAGAGATCTTACAGGACTAAATCCTTTAGAAGTTTGGCGAGATTTAGCTAGTGTTAAACTAGAGTGCCTGTGAAATTAGCACCAATCACTTTAAATACGATCTGCAAGACCCAAAACTTGTAGAATCATCGATGCTACAGTACCCTATAATTTGGGATCAATCTCATTACCCGGTTGCTCTCGGGAGCATCTCGAAACTCCGTATCGGATCTGGACCGTACGTCGGAAGTCCGATTAACACGAAGTTAAGGAACTAGGATCGCCTCGCTGGGCTTGACAACCATCTTGGAAATCAGGTCCAGCCGATGTCCCACGGCCATTCGTTTGGATCCGGAGCGAGGGAGTGTGAAAAACACTATTCTCTTTACAAAATAAATATCTGGAATAGTGATCTGGCACCATTCGCTTGCGCATCAGTATTAAGCAACCAGACCGTCAGAATCAGACCAAATTACACCTTCGGATTAAGAAAAATTTCAAGAACATTTACATGTACTTGGAATTTCGGATCGTGGCCCACTGACCGTTGAACTGAAAGTGGTCCGCCACGTGCGATCTGGGAATCCGATCGAGTCGAAAACGTAATCCCACATAGATCCGTGTGTGGAGAGATTAAGTCTGACGTTTGGCTCAAGGAGGGTCACCAGAACCTCTCTTTTGAGCTAGAAAAGTGTCGAAATACCTATACTAGCAGTAACCCTTGAACCTGAGTCTATTTTGGAGAGGTTTTAGGTTATATAAGAGCCTTAGAACAGCCCCTCTCACAGCCATACGAATTTGAGATTGAGGGAGAGAAAAGAGAGAGAAAAGAGAGAGAAAGTGTGGGAGCAGTGGGAGTTTCTCCCTGCCACTATTCCCTGCCGCTATACGAGCTACACCGCTTCGTTCTAATTGCTTTCCCAGCGATTCCAGCCCCATTTTTAGGTAAGAAACCCTAACCCTAATCTGTTTTAGAGTTGTAAGGGTTGTAGGTTATGAAATAGCTAACCTATTTCGTTCTATAGGTTACCAAACTGCCGAATACGGAAACTTAGCAAACCTATCGACTCCGTTACGATTCTACGACAAAAGGTGCGGACTTTAGGTGTATAGGTTATGGTTTTTAATGCTTTCAATGTCAGATAATGATAGATTCATGATCTGTATGCAATTACACATGTACAAAGTGCTGTCTGTTTTCCGTTTCGATTAAAGATGAAAAATATGAAATTCTACATACTCTAGGTATTTGTAGAAAGTACGGTATACGTATAAATATTGGAAATATGCTTGACATGATTATTTGTTGTATGAATATATTATATATGGATAAATTACTTGTTTGGCGAAAGGACTCGCCCTAATACATGTTCTGCTCATATACACTATGTATGTTGAAATTGTGTAGTGTAGAAAATACCATATACGTATATATTTTGGAAGTGTGTCAGACATGATTATTTGTAGTATGAATATATGATATGTGAATAAAATACTTATTTGGCGAAAGGATTCGCCCTAATACATGTTTGCTAACATACACTAAGTATGTTGAATAGTGTATTTTAAGTGTTTGTAAAAATGACTGAATGAGTATAGAATTCTCATTCGTGCTCACCATGACTAATTGTCATGGATAATTGATTGTTATATTGGCGATATCCCTTTGACGAAAGGATTTGCCCTAAATCACGCCACGGCCAATATACATTATACATGTTAAATCGTGTGGCCCAAGTGTTTGTGGAAATGACTGAATGAATGTGGAACTTGGATTCCTGCTTTCCATGACTATCCGTCATGGGTGTATGCGTGTTATGATTGGGGTAACTCCCTAGTGAAAGGATTTGGCCTTATACCTATGTGGTCAACATATGTCATGTATGTTGATACATGTATTATAAAGTGTTTGTTGAAATGTCTGAATGAGTAGTAGTTAGTAAATTGTAATGTTTAAGGGTGTTGAGATATGATTCTTAGCTCCTTTAACTATGTGTATGATTTCCTTGGATAGCTGTGTGATTAGGAATTGAATGTGTACAGACTCATGCTTGTGTTGCGATTCATAACATGCTCAACTACTTTTATGATTTTATCTATCTAATGCATATGTTGAACTTATATTTACGTTGTATGATCCGTCATGGGTGATGGGGGAGCGGAGCAACGAGTGCGTGCAACAGCCCTGACAGCCCTAAACGGATAATACCAGATCTTGATTGTAGGAGTTGAATCTTGATCCATTACTGCTTTATCTATCTGCAATTGATTGTGTTTGGGGCTATGATTATGGCCCAGGTAATCGGTAACGGGATTGAATTCGTGGCTGAGATTCATTTGCCACGTGGGATGTGTTCGACGAACTCGAGTCGTGCGTTGCCTGGCGGCAGTGGCTAGGCCACACAAAGTTGTTTATGCACTTCATGTCATGCAGCTCAACGGGCAATCGTGCTAGTCGAGCTCGTCAAGTAACCCAATCTGCCTTATGCATGTTCACCCTGTTTGGACGCTACTGCTTGAACCTAGGGTACCAAACTTACCAGTGAAACCCCTTTTAACCATGGTACCTCGATCCGCTAAGACGCATGAGCCGGGCATGGTGGTATGGGACACCGTGGTCGAGCTGTCGGCCTACGCTGGGGCCATGTGCCTCCCTGTAGTGACCATTGTGCAACCAGACTCGTGAGCCGAATATGGTGGTATGGGACACTGTATTCGAGCTGTCGATACTTACGGTGAGAGCCGAGTACGGTGAGACCTGTACTCGTGCTGACGGGCGACGAGTCCTCTGTAGTATCATCGAGTATACTCCAAGGGCTGTGATTGGCGACGAGTCTTTCACAGCAACTAGAGTATGAGTGGAGCCGAGTACGGTGAGACCTGTACTCGAGCTGACGGCTAGTGATTGAGCCGAGTACGGTGAGACCTGTACTCGAGCTGACGGTCAGCAATTGAGCCGCATACGGTGAGACCTGTATCCGTGCTGACGGGTGACGAGCCCTTTGTGATGCCTTCACTATGCCTCTCAAACCATAATATCGTATGAGATTAACTAGGATTGACGACCCTAGAATGGATCATGTTTGGGAATGATACAAGGGAGGTACCTTAGTTTCCCAATACTGCTGTTTGAAACGGACTAATAATAACTCGGTAATCATGATCATCATCGCATCGCATGTGCTTAGTAGATGTGGTGCACTGAAGGAGTTAAGCATTCGCGAACGTAAGATGATGTCGCATGAGGGTGATTTGGCAAGGGCATACAGTATCATGTCATTTCATTCTCGCACTTAATAAGAGTAGTTAGAATTGTTTGATTTGTACTGCTTTATCATTACTGCTTGATTGAATTGATAACATGTTAACCTATGCCTTCTTGTTCCACTGAGTTAGCTACTCACTCCCACGTTACGGGACGGTGTTGTACACACCAACCAGATTTGTTGAGTTTCAGGTGATGGCAATGCTTGTGAAGCAGAGCCGGACTACTTTTATGATGATAGGAGGAGTTCTCCTATCTGTATCTCTCTAGCAGGTCAATGAAGACCTGATATTGTATTGACGGGGCTATGGTACTTGGGACCGGAGACATTACACTTCCTCACATTTGGTATATTTTAGAACTGTACTTGTAATTATTTAACCTGGTAATGTTATCACACTTTGGAGACTCATCACAGTTTATATATTTTATCTATCTATCACAGTCTTCCGCTTGCAAATTTAACTGTCTCTGGAGTATGATATGCTGTTTTGGCTTAATCTCACTCATGTTCAATGCACGAATACAGTCAACATTCAATCATCATTCATTTTGTTGCATAAGTGATGTTCTGGAACTCGGGAGTTGAGTTTATGCTCGACCCCCGATTTTCAGGGCGTTACACTAACTCAGTGGAGACTCCAGTGCAAACAGAACTTTTACCCACTGTTCCTAATGAACCAGAGCTCGGTTCGAAGCACCGGACCTAGCTCTAGGAAAACCGACCGTTGCCATGAAGGTAGATCGGGTTTTCCCATCCCGGAATGGTACTGAGTCACTCAACTCACAACCGAGTTGAGGTGACTGTGAACACAGCCAACCGAACAGATGGGCTTTGACAATAACTAAGGGAAGATTGACGAGGTTACCTGATGAGGGGCATCGTTTAGACGTTAAAAGGGGTTTGGTATGGGTAGATGAGGACGGAGTGCGTCTAGTGCAGTGAGTTGGAGTGGTGTGAACTCGGTCAGATTGGAATGGGGTAGACTGGCACGACTTCCACCTTTGCCCCTTCGAACGGTTTACGACTCAGTAATAAAAATGGAACAGCAACCGGAAACTCATTCCGGTAGCTGCTTCCTCTCTCAGTCTCCCCTGCTTTCTCTCTTTCTATCTTCTCTCTTTTCTCTTTATTCCTTCTCAGAAAATGAACGACTCAACTGAGTCGGGTTGCAACGCAATCTCCAACACACTCTAGCAGCACTCGCTCTCTCTCTCTCTCTCTCTCTCTCTCTCTCTCTCTTTCTCTATTCCATCTATTTTTTTCCTTCCTTGGGATTCGCCCTAATACAAGGCTTTTTTTTTTATAGATGTTCTGTTTCTGGAAACATTCCTAACTAATCACAAAGATTAGCGTGGAGATAACACGAGTTAGCCGAGAATGGCTTAGATTTTTATGATATGAGGCAATCGCCAGATTGGAGAAGATGACTGGCTGATAATGGTGTTTTCATATAGGAAGGTTAATTCAATGATCTAGGCCATTTAAATGGTCTGGATGGTACCCAATAGGCTTGTGGGGTCCACTTAACCGGTACTAGATGGTCCACTGATGAAGTTTCTTTCTAAAATGGAGGCGGTTCGAGAGGTGGTTACGTCTCGCCAATATCTCGGCTTCCTTACGAGATTTCCGCGCAACCTAATCTCAACGTCCTGGATCTGCTTGGTAGAAGCTTCCAGAGGACGAGTGATGGCTGAGATTGGTAGTTGCTAAGAGTGGAAAGGATTCTTTCCACTTTTTGATGAGTAAGGAGCTAAAATAGAAAATGGTAGAGGTGACGAGGCCGCAATTGAGTGCGTGGCTATCGTCCGATGCTCTCCAACGACTGGATTTGCCAGCGCACCAACGGACGTGGAGCCTTCCTCCCCGTTAGCATTCTCCCCTTTGCAACACCTATTTGGTAACTGACCGAGCTTGAGTGGGGGTCTTCCGACCGTGGATATCTCCATGGTTAGGGTCAATGGACCCAACCG
Source organism: Magnolia officinalis (assembly GCA_021015155.1). Taxonomy (NCBI): domain Eukaryota; kingdom Viridiplantae; phylum Streptophyta; class Magnoliopsida; order Magnoliales; family Magnoliaceae; genus Magnolia; species Magnolia officinalis. The sequence continues at coordinate 43,334,027 of JAJHSJ010000001.1, forward strand.
ATCATGATGGATAGTCTGGATCATGGAGGCGTGTTTGATAGTGTGCCACCATCAACATCAGATAGACGACCCTATTTGAATTTGAGATGGGCGGGAATTTGTTTGAAAATCTGGGATTTTCGATTTTCATCGGGTCAAAGCTACTTTAACCCGATGTGGTGGTCCCGTGCGCGTCATGTGCACACCATCTGTGCACATGCACTGATTAGATGTGGGGTCTACAACATGTTCTGGGCTGATTGACACCGTTCATAAGTTTTGGGAAGTCATTACACACCTATGGTTGCTGTGTTAGTAAGTCCAGATTATTTGTGGGGGAGATCTAAGCCGTCCGATTCTCTTACGGGGCTTATAATCACCCTGGACTGAAGGTCAGTCTATTTACACTCTTGTAAAGACTCGCACTAGGAGATTTTAGTGTTGATCATCTTAGTTATATGGTTAGTTTTCATTAAGTTGTGTTAGTTAGTATCACAGAGGTGTTTAAAGTCAGATAGTTGCTTTTAGTGGGATTGTTAGTTTTAAGTGGGGTGGTTTATCCCATTTCAAGTTTGGATTGGACATGTATTTGATTTATACAGGTTCTACATATCACCTCGCCTAGATTGAGGGGGAGAGTAATTGTTAGACATTTGGTGTATGATTCTTTATTGTACATGATTCTTTATTTGGTTTTGTCACAAATTTGATAAAGGGGGAGATTGTAAAAAGTTATCTTGTAAATCTAACACCCAGTGTTGTCAAATTTTGTTGTGCTAAATTATTTAGAATCTGTATCATGTATTGGTGAGATGTATAGATTAACTTCGTGCATTTTTAAGTTGTCCAAGTCTTCGTTGAACTTCTCTATGTATTCAAGTTGAAGAAGAGTTGTCGAAGTTCAAGATTTCAAGCTTCAGTACAAGTACAAGTTCAAGGCTCAAGTTCAAGTTTAATTTTTAAGTTCAGTACTTTAAAGACTCAAGAACTCAAGTCTTTACTCAAGCTCAAGTTCAAGATTTGAAGACAAGCTTCAAGTATTTCAAGTGTATGAATTAGCCGAGCGAATGATGTTTTAATTGTTCAAACTCATAAACAAGGTATGGATGACCCTAGATTGACCATAGGTTGGGTCATATTCATTGCATATGCTATGGGGGTCATTTCATAAGTTTATAAGTCATTTTCTCGACTAGTCCTAGCTTTTGTTCGACTAGTCTAAGCTCTGGCTCGACCAGTCCAAGATTTATTGTGAATTTTCAGAAGTTTTTGTTGGACCCTCGACCAGTCGAGTGAACAGTACTCGATTGATCATGCGGGCTTGACTCAAAGTCTAGCAAGATTTTTTGGTCCCACTCGACCAGTCGAGTAAGCCACTTGACCAGTCGAGCAAGCCACTCGACCAGTCGAGTAATGACTTTATCTTATTGTGCCAAAAATTTTGAAATTTGGTTGGTCCTTCGACCAGTCGAACCGACCCTTAGACCAATCGAGAGAACAGTATTTTCACCTATAAATAGAGGACGAATCTCAGATTTTTTCATTCATTCCAAGCGATATCAAACCATCACTCTGAGAGATAAGTTCATGCACTTCTTAAGCTATATTGTGTTCATTTTAAATTCTCTTAAATAGCTTTTTATATTTGATTTCGTGATCTCCATTGAACTCAATTTCATTAGAGAAGGGAATTGTGATTTTACCCTGTTTAAGATCAAAATCAAACCAAGCTAGCCCAGGACGAATTAATCTAAAAATCATTTAGACCTAAAACCTTTCACTTGTGAGACTGGACATTGAACATCTTCGTCTACATCAGATTGGTTCTACCGGGCTTCATCAGAAGAAGAATTTTTAGATAAGTACCGTTAAATCTTTGTGTATCTTTTGTGGTTTGTGAGGTTGTGCTAGGAAAATCTCATTTTTGGTTTTGTCTGAGGTAATCCAGAAAATCTTAGAGTGTAGGGTTTTTGTAATTATGTAAGCCCATCGAAAGACACAATTGTGAAGGTTTTAAGGTGAACCTTGGAAAACCTTTTTTTCATAGTGAAAGCCAATATCCCATGGGTGTGGATATTGGGAGTGGAGTAGTTGTGTGGCTGTTTTTCTAATAGTTAGTGTACACACAAACGAACCACTATAATTCCTGGAGTTGTGGTGGATGATTGGATCTGTTTATGTGTGTGAATGCTGTAATTTACTTTATGCATTTGTGGTGAATGTTGTAATTTACTTTATGCAGTTGTGGTGAATGTTGTAATACCTTAGTTTATTTTCTTTGCCTCTTTATTAGTTTGGGTTTTTGATACTTACAAACGTTCTAGTAAGGTTGTCCTGCCATAAGCCTTTGGTTTTTAGTGTTAGGTTGTCCTTAGAACTAAGTTTGTATCAACAATTGAATACTAGTGCATTTAAGGTTGCTATTTACTTGTGCTATTTTATTATTCGATCGTGTTATCTATCTTTGTATTCTGCATTTATTTTTAATTTGGCATAGTCCTATTCACCCCCCTCTAGACGTTTAGCTCGGCCTTTTCAACAGCAAACATGGGGGCTTAGCGTCTTGAAGTTTTTAGTGATTCACAGTTGATCGTCAATCAAATAGTCGACGTATACCAAGCTAAGAAAAATCGTCTGAAGGCCTATCTCCAAAAAGCTAGGAAATTGATCGAAAGTTTCCAGAAGTGTACCATCACCCTAATACCACGGACGAAAAACACCAAAGCTGACATGTTAGTAAAGCTCGCCACAGCAGATGAGGACGAGATCCCTAAATCCATCCCGATCGAGTTCTTAGCTAAACCAAGCAACAACGAAGTCTACACGATGCCCGTCCTTCCACTTAGTTTGGAACCAAAATGGATGGATCCAATCATTCGATATCTCCTGAGTGGAGAACCCCCTGAGGATCGGGCAGAAGTGCGATGAATGAAAGTTAAAGCCGCCCGATACACCATACTCAGTGGTGTGCTTTATAAGAAAGGGTTTTACCTCCCTTACTTAAGGTGTGTTCGACAAGAAGAAGCAGAGTACGACTTAAAGGAAATCCACGAAGGAATTTGTGGGAATCACTTGGGAAACCGCTCACTAGCACAAAAAGTCATCCGACAAGGGTACTACTAGCCGACTATCCAACATGATGCCTGTAAGCTCGTCCAAAGGTGTGACAAATGCTAGCGATTTGCGAACATTCCTCGGCAGCCACCAGAAGAACTCACTCCAATGGTCGGGCCCTGACCATTTGCCTAATGGAGGATCGACATTATTGGCCCACTCCCTATAGGCAAAGGTCATACCAAGTTCACTGTAATAGTGGTCGACTACTTCACCAAATGGGCGGAAGCCGAGCCACCAGCAAAGATTATCGAACAAAAGATCACAGACTTCGTTTGGAGAAACATTATATGCAGATTCGAAATTCCTCAGACTATCGTCTCTGATAATGGAAAGGTTCGACAACAAGCATTACCGAGGAATGTGCGAAAACCTCGGGATTCGTAACGTTTACTCATCGCCATGATACCTACAGTTGAACGGACAGGTAGAAGAAGTCAATAAGACCATCAAACATCATCTCCGGACCAAGCTTGAGAGTGCTAAAGGGGCGTGGGCCAAGGAACTTCCTAAGGCTCTATGGGCTTACCGAACCACGGCTCGGATGGCCACCAGAGAAACTCCGTTCTCTCTGGCCTATGGAGCGGAAGTAGTTACTCCTGTAGAGATGGGATTATCCTCGGCTTCGACAAGCTCGTTCGATGAGCCAACCAATGATGATTTTATGTACCTCGGTCTCAACCTCCTGGAAGAGTGAAGGGAGCGAGCTCAACTTCAGACCATTGTTCGTCAGCAGCAGGTGTCGTGATTCCACAATGCTCGGGTCAAGGTCAAACGATTCCAAGTTGGAGATTTGGTTCTTCGAAGGGTGTTTTAAAACACCAAGGAAGGAGGAATAGGGGCCTTGGGTCCAAATTGGGAAGGTCCTTATGTAGTGTCACATACAAGCCGACCCAGTGCATATCGACTAGAGGACCTCAGTGGTTAGCTGCTCCCATACCCTTGGAACGCCGAGCATTTGAAGACCTGTTACCCATAAATAGACCTAAGAGATGACCACTATCTTGTAATAAAGAAAACACAATAAATGTGTCTATTCTCTTCCCGATCTATGTCTGATCTTGAAGCTTGAGGAATGAAGGATTGCGTCGATTCTGGGTCGGATGTCTACCAGCATCCATAGACCCAGAACCACTTATCCCTCCAATGCTTGTTAGAGGAAGGACAGTCGGTGATCAAGGCCCCGCCAGTATTTCGCCATGTGGAGAAGTAATACCAGCCAGGCTGAAGGGTGTTCAATTTTAGCTGGTACAAGTGGAGGAACTCATCCACTGATAGCTCGGGCTGCTCAAGCTCAGCCCATAGAACTGCACGGCCGAACAAGTCCCTCCACCCGTTCAGGGTCAATTGTCCCGGGGCCAGGCCGAGGCAACTCAACAGGCGACGAACTATCCCCTGGAGCGAAAATTGAAGGCCACACTGGAGGGCGAGTTGAAAAATCGCCACTACCCCTTCGGGAGGTCGGTCCGGGAGGTCATCTACTAAGGGGAGACCAAAAATCACAAACTCAGGAATGTGATACTCGAGTCGGATTTGAACTAGTTCCTCAGCAGTCAAAGTAGAGGGCACCGGTTCCCTCAGATCTTCCTCGACCTCTCCATCATTATCATCTGGTGAGTCGCGCACCTCAGTGACTTGGTCGATCGCTGAGGGCATTTTCAGCCCTTGTGCCCCAGGCGTCCTCTCATGTATGGAGGATAAATCCAAGGCCCTGGAAGTGGGCATTGGCCTCTATGCTGGAGATCTCTCCTCTGCCCTCCTCGATGATGAGTGCCGAAAAACGGCATCCACCATTACCACCAGTGGCGAAGGTGGATTCGACATCACCCTGAGGTGACTGCTCGCCCCACTTTCACCACAGATATCTCCTCCCGCGAGCTCCTAGAACCAGACATTTAAAAGAAAAATGGAAAGGAGCTCATCGGAGTTGGAAATGACGGGATTCCGGACACAATGCAACGAAAATGGATGACACAACACGATTGATAAAAATGGGGGAAAAAGAAGAAAAGGGAAGAAGATGAAGTGCGGGAGAGAGGAGCCCTAGAGCGTTAGGGCTCCCCTTATATAACCGTGCCACGTGGTAACGGATTGGCGTGCACGCTACCCCATGCCGTACGGACGCCTCTCTAGCTACCCCATCCCGCCACGTGTCGTGACCTGGCTTGCCGCTCACCCCTGTCATTAAACGCTGCACCACTCGTCGCGATTTCATTGGACGGTTACTGAAACAATGGCTAGGTGCCCCATGTGTTCTAGAGCCATGAGCCAATGAGTCATGATTGAGGGTGGATGACTCTTCGATTACCGCGCTGATCATATACCAGGCATTGATGACAATATAGACCGACCTAGCCCATTCATAACCCGACCTAATAAGGACCGAGCTTCCTTTCTGAACTCCATTCACAAAGCAAGAGGGGCTTACTATTGGGGAAATTTTGCAAGTTTGAAAGTCGGCTTATGGAATGGACCAACTCTGCTGAACTAACACAGGCCCAGTGAAACTCGAGCTTAATACGACCTCCACGCCCAGAAGCAGGTTGACCGTCAAGTAAGAAAATGCAAATGCAAATATACTTGAAAGGCTAATAAGCCCGCTTAAGTGGCTGAGGAGTCGACCTAACTCCTAGGTCGACTAAAGGACGGTTATAAACCGCCCATAAATCAGCCACATGTCAATTACGGATCGACCATAGATCGGCCATAGGTTGATTACAAACTGACCATTGCTCGGTTATGGATCGGTCATAGGTCGTCTATAGATTAGTCACAGAACGATCACAGATCAACCACAGTTCTATTATAGATCGAACATAGATTGATCGAAGATCAGTTGAAGGACGGTCACAGATCGGCCACAGCCCGTTCATAGATCGCCACAAACTAAACAAACATTCCTAACGGAGTCAAGAAGATTCATCATCAAAACGAGGGAAATGTGATCCCTCTGGCTCAGCTGACGATCGGACATGGTGAATCCTGACTTATCAAACAGAACGGTATCGGTCGTTCCCAACTCGACATCTGCCTCGAGGTATGACTTAAGACCGAGCAATAAGCTCTAAAGGATCTTTAAAGATCTCCCAAGATTTTCGGAGGATAAAACCATATCCCGATAATCACGGGAACCTGTAATCTCAGGAATCTTGGGAAGATTTTGGATTGTAACAAATCTCCAAGATATGTGGAAGATCCCCCTTATAACGGAATCCCCTCTACCCTATAAATAGGCGAAGAACTCACGTTTCAAGGTACGTTCTCAATACCTAAAGAAAAGACCCTAGAGATCTCTTTTCATGACCACGAGCCTAACTTAGGCATCGGAGAGTCCCCTGGATGGACCAGGGCCTCCTTTGTCTCTCACCTTTCTCCGTGCAGGTTCAAGGGAGAACATCGTAAAGGATCAGTCGAAAAATTATATCAACGGTAATTAATTAGGTTGATCATGGATTTACGGCTGCTATATACCTAATGACTCGATGAGTGTGCCCAGATCAGCCCAATCATATGTGGATTGAATACTTAGATGGTAGTTCCACACCAACTCGACCAACCGAGCCCAAGCCAAAGTTGGCAAGGATGCAAAGCTATACACAAGAGAGAGAAGGGCGACCCATCCTCACTTTTTCCCTATTATAGGTTACTGAAGTTTTATATATGTTGTTATGGGTAAAATCAGACTGACCAGGTAATCAGGATAGAAAACACAAGACAAGTAACTTGGAAAAGGAGGTCGGGTAAGAGATCGGTCTAGATAATTGGGCACGACCTCCATGATTAGATCGAGCACTAACCAAAAGTAGTGACCTCAGCTCTGGCTGACACTCCACTGACGTGACCAATAAATCACTATAAATACTGACCCGGCCTTAAAGATGGGCCCAGACCACTATCAACAATTCAGCACGGTCCTGCAAGACCTGTTCAGTATGGTCTGCAGAATCTCGGCCCAGCCAACAACCACCAGGAGATCTCCTTCATGTATGAAGAAAATTAACTCCTCGAGATCTTTGCCGAGGATCGCGCCGAGGATAATGCCATGTATTTTGGGGACAATTCGTTTCATAATACGTGATTGTATAGCAAATTCATTGCCATATACGTAACCAGCACTGCAGGACTATAAATACGAACCCTACTCATAGTAGAAGGTATGCATAAAAACTCTAGTTCTACTAGACCCAAAGTGCCAAGTCTAACTTTATCATTGGAGGGTCCCTTGCTACAACTAGGATCCCCCGTTGTTATCTTGTTTTGCAGGTACACTAAGGTCTAGCCGGAATGACCAAATATCAACATCAACAATTTGACGCCATCTATGGGAAATGACAATGAAGCCATTCCCAACTCACCTATCATCTCTAAGTTGCTCTACAATGGAGAAAGGAAGAAAGTGGGCTTTGGCTACTATTGTTGCAATTGCTCCTATGCCAGCTGAGCAGTCTGTAGACCCTCAAGATCCGCCCTCACAACACCAAGTTGATTTTGCTCTTGCGGCGCCCATATAGAGGTCCCACAATCGAGGAGGACGGTATATCTCCTTGGAGAACCAGGTCGAAGCCTTAACCCGCAATATAAACCACATAATGCAAATATTGGAAAGGCAGAATCCACCTCCCGATGATGGAGGGGAAACACCCATGGCAACCTAACTCTCTCGACCTCCTCATGCACCTGTTAACTCGCATAGAACCAAGCAACAACCCAGACAACATAGCCATGTGCCCACCCGCACTACAGGAACTACCGTGCTCGCTGAGTCCAACTTACGTCACACACTTGAGAAAAGAAGGAGTGGGAAGACCCCCGAAGTGATGGCAGAGAACGAGGTCCCCTGGGAGGCCCAGCTCAGGGAGATACGAGGATAGATCAGCGACATTCGACAAGCATACTGCTCCTAGGTCCCGACCTCAGTTGAGGCCATGTTGGAGGAGACAAAGATACCATTCACCGACAATATCATGGGATCTCCACTTCCACCGAGACTCTTAATGGCACAAATTACTCCCTACTTTAGAACTGGAGATCCAACCAAGCATCTGAAGTCCTACAGAGCGTGGATGGAATTGCATGGTGCAACCAGTTTAGTGCTGTGCAGAGCATTCTCCCTTACCTTGTCAGGAGCAGCGCGAAAGTGGTACAAGCAGCTAAAGCCGAGGTCCATTGGCTCCTTCATGCAACTCAGCAAGACCCTTATCATGCAGTTTATTGGAGGAAATAATATAAGGAAGTCGGTGACCCACCTCCTCACTGTTACTCAGAGAGAGGAGAAGCTACTGAAGAACTACATCATTCATTTCAACAAGGAAGAGGTGCAAGTAGATGACTTTTCAGACCAGATAGCCTTAGTCGCCATGATATCCAGTCTTAAGGAAGGAAGATTCATCTTCTCAATTAGCAAGAACCCTCTGACCACGTTGGACGTTCTCCTTAACCAAGCACAAAAGTACTATAATGTAGAGGAGCTTTTTATCTCACGAAAAGCTACTCGAAGTGTCAAGAGCTCGGCTAAAGACAAGAAGCACAAGGAGGAGCAACCACCCACTATCAGTAGCAATAAGAGAAGGGACGACGACTCGATCAAAAGTCAACGCTTGAACCGACAATCAGAGAGTAGATTCCGCCCATACACTCTATTGAACACAACTCCTAAGCAAGTCCTCATGGAAGTTCACGACAAAAGGATTCTAAAATGGCCAAGCAGGATGAAAGCCGACGGAGACAAAAGGGATAAAATGGAGTATTGTCACTTTCACTGCGACCATGGCCACACTACTGCCGGTTGTTTCGATCTCAAGGAAGAGATCGAGTCCTTCATTCATAGCAGACATCTGCGAGAGTTTGTCCACAGGAGGAGAGATGAGCGACTAGACAAGAGGGATGAGCCACAAGGCGACAAGAATGACAATGAAGCAATGAACAAAATCTGCACAATATTCAAAGGCCCCTTAGGGGGTGGGGATTCGAACAGAGCTTGCATGGCTAATGCTCGGAGCATTAGTAGCACCAACATCAAGCATTACATCAACCTCATAAGTAAGGCAGTGAAGGAGCAAAAGTTGATTCCCTGCAGCTTTACCTTTACCAAGGAGGACACCCGAGGAATCCACCACCCTCACGATGACACCTTAGTGGTGACCATAACAGTCACCAACCATAAGGTGCAACGTATATTGCTGGACACAAGAAGCTCCGTCGACATCTTTTTCGTCACTGCTTTCAACAAGATGGGGATCGGGAGATCCCGACTATGTCCCGTTTGAACTCCCCTCCTCAAATTTGCAGGAGAGAAGGTTACCTTCGAAGGAAGTATACTACTGTCCGTGACTGTAGGAGAGGACCATGATGATCGACTTCCTCATAGTCAACTGTCCCTCTATCTACAATATTATCCTGGGACGACCATCCTATCATTTCATGATAAAGTTTTCGACCGAGCATGGAGTCGGCAAAGCTAAAGGTGATCAACACGAGGCGCGACAGTGCTATTCAGTGACATTAAGGGCAGGAACACGACAACATACAAAGGCTATCACCTCCCTTGACCCCCGAGAAGAATCAGCTGAAAGAGGGTCTCATGTGGAAGACTTGGTGGCAGTACCCCTTTGCGAGACTAACTCGATCCTCATGATTCACGTCGGCTTGCTCTTAGCCCCAAGACTGCAAGAGGAGATCGTCAGGCTACTGAAGAAACATGCCGACGTCTTTGCATGGTCCCACCAGGACATGCCCAACATCAAACTAGAGGTAATGGTTCACAAGTTGAACGTCAACCTTGACCATCGACCAATGAGGCAAAAGCGACGAGCATTCGAGCCAGAATGATATGCCATCATTGAACAGGAGGTCGAAAAGCTCCTAGAAGCTAGATTCATTGAAGAAATCTACTACCCCGAGCAAATATCGAGCTGGTGAAGAAATTCAATAGAAAATGGCCAGTGTGCGTTAACTACGTAAACCTGAATAAGGCATGCCCTAAAGACAGTTTCCCTATTTCGAGGATTAACTAGTTGGTCGATAGCACCGTAGGGCACGACCTCCTCAGCTTCATGGACATCTACTCAAGTTACAACCAGATCACCATACACATGCACGATAAGCAGAAGATGACCTTGGTCACCGATAAAGGGCTCTATCGTTACAAGGTCACGCCTTTCAAGTTGAAGAACGTTGGAGCAACGTACCAACGACTCGTCAACAAGATGTTCGCCAAGCAAATCGGACACTCTATGGAGGTCTATGTTGATGACATGATGGTCAAGAGCATCAAGGCGATGGACCATGTGACTTACCTCGAAGAGATGTTCACCATCCTGAGGAAGTACCCGATGAAACTAAACCCGAGCAAATGTGCCATCAGGTTAAGCTCGGGAAAGTTCCTCAGCTTCTTGGTCAACCAGAGAGGAATTGAAGCAAATCCCAACAAGATACAGGCATTAGTAAACATGAGCTCGCCCAAGACTATAAAGGAAATTCAGTACCTCACAGGCAGAGTAGCAGCCCTCAACAAGTTCGTCTCCAGAGCTACCGATAAGTGTCTCCATTCTTTCAATAGCTAAATGACAAAGAAAAATCAACATGGACCGACAACTGTGAACAAGCTTTTTTAGTAGCTCAAATAGTATCTGGGGTCATTCCCACTACTTTCTAAGCCTGACCGGGGGGAGTGGTTGTTGATCTACTTAGTTGTCTTGCCTGCAACAGTTAACTCAGCCTTGATACGAGAGGTCGGAAGTAAGTAACTTCCTATCTACTATATCAGCAAGGCTTTAGTCCTAGCTGAAACTAGATACCCCGATATGGAGAAGCTCGCGTTGGCTCTAATTGTGTCATTGTGTCGCCTTTGCCCCTACTTCCAAGCCCACACCATTGTGGTCTCGACCAATTAGCCCCTTTGTCAAGTACTCCAAAAACCCGAAGTATTTGGGAGACTGACAAAGTGAACGATTAGCTAGGCGAATTTGATATCGAATACTTACCCCAAAATATTATCAATGGCCAGACAGTGGCTGACTTCATATCTGAATTCACCAATACCGAGCTCTATGAGGAAGCCAAAGATGAGGGAACTAAGGAAGAAATCAACCGACAAGTATGGACCATTCACGTCAACGGGTCTTCCAATTCAAAAGGCAGTGGGACAAGAATAATACTTGTGGCACCCAATCAGACCTGCACATAGTATGCCTTGAGATTCAGATTCACGATGTCCAATAACGAGGTGGAGTATGAGGCACTTCTCGCGAGCTCAGGCTGGCAAAAGCGATGGGGGCTCAAACCCTAAAGATCCACAACGATCTCCATCTCAATATCAACCAAGTTGTTGATGAGTACTTGGCGAAGGGAGAGAAGATGATCGCCTATCTCCAGAAAGTGAAAGAGCTCATCAGCAGATTCAGTAAGTGCGAGGTCACCTTGGTCCCCTAAGCAAAAAATTCCAGAGTAGATACTCTGTTAAGATTAGTTGCGGCAGCCGATGATGACATTATCAAATCAATTCAATTGAGTTCCTACCTGAGCCCAGCATCAACCAACCTGAACCTGAGGAAGTACTCCTTGTTAGCTCGATGCCGAGCTGGATGGACCGGATCATAGGCTACCTCAAGTAGAACAAACTACCGGACAACAAGCTTGAGGCACGAATAATTTAGAATAGAGCAGCTCGATACACCATGATAGGAAATGTCCTCTAGAAAAGAGGATTCTCTTGCCATACCTAAGGTGCCTTCAACCCGATGAAGGCACCTTAGGTATGGCAAGGAGAAGGGGTCTGCGGTAATCACTCATGCGGGAGAGCACTCGCCCATAAAGTAATCTGACAAGGGTACTACTGGCAGACCATCCATGAGAATGCCAAGAAGTATGCAAGGAAGTGCGACAAATGCCAATGATATGCCACAATACTTAAACATCCATCCGAGTAGCTGACTCCTATGACTTGCCCCTGGTCATTCGCCCATGTGGAACAATATCATAAGACCGCTACCAATAGGCAAGGGTCAGACCAAGTTCACTGTTATAGCAGTTGACTACTTCACCAAGTGGGCCGAGGCTGATCTGTTAGCCAAAATCAACAAGCAGAAGATTACTGACTTTGTCTGAAAGAACATCATCTGAGAATATGGGATCCTGCACACTATTGTCTCGAACAACGACAAGCAGTTCGACAACAAGCGATTCTGAGGTCTGTATAAAAGACTCAGGATTCGCAACACCTACTCATCACCTCAGCATCCCCGGGCCAATAGGAAGGTAGAGGCAATCAACAAGATCATAAAAAATCACCTCAAGACCAAGCTTGAGAAGTTTAAAGGAGCCTCGGCCGAGGAGTTGCCATATGTCCTTTGGGCATACCGAACTACTGCTCAGACATCAACCGGGGATACTCCATTCTCCTTGGCCTTCGACACAGAGGCCGAAGTACCAGTCGAAGTAGGGTTACCGACTGCATGCATCGAATCCTTCCACAAAAATCAAAACACCAAGCAGATGGCCTTAGGGTTGGACCTACTCGAGGAAGAAAGGGGACACGCAGAATTGAAGATCACTTCCCATCAACAACGTGTCACCCAATACTACAATTCTTGGGTCAAGGCGCGAAGATTTCGGGTAGGAGACTTGGTCCTTCGCAAAACCCTCCAGAACACTAAGGAACTCGACTCGAGGACATTGGGGTGGAGCCGGGAAGGACCCTATAAGATAACAGGCACGACACAACCAAGTGCATATCGACTCGAGGACATGGATGGACAACCCTTGCCTCACCCATGGAACGCCAAGCATATAAAAGTCTATTATTCCTGAGGACTTAAAAAGTTCTAAGAGCAGGTCAACCGATCGATCTATTCGACAAGAGTTGAACCGATCATGAGTGACCTCCCTTCTCAAAGGGAAAAGGGTGCTCGGGACATTGCTATTGTTTTTTGTCTAATATTTTTACGAATTCTAACTTCCCCAGGTTAGGGGAAGAGAATTTCTTTTAAATATTATTCTTGCCAGCTCGGCTTCTGACCTCGCGGCCTTGGCTTCCACCTCGGCCAGCTCCTCATCGGAGATTGAGAGGCGCGCCTTTAGTCCCTTCGACTCAGCCCACAGTGCGACCTCATTCCGTTGGGCTTCATCTAGCTAGTCTCCAGAGCAACTCACTCCTCCCTAGATATCCTTAGGGCCCCTTGGAGAGCCTCTTCTTGGGCCATAGCCGCATCCTTAGCAGCTGTAATGAGTTCGAGCTTAGCGACCTTGGCATGAAGGTCTGCCCCCATCTTCTTGAATTCTTGTCCCACTTGTCGGAACGATCGGTGAGCAGCTAGAAGGGTGAGAACGGCTTGAAAGAAGAAACAAAAACAAAGGACAACCAGTAAGGAAATCAAAGAAAGAGAACAACATATTGAAAAGAGAAGTAAAAAAAAGAAAGGGGGGGGGGGGGGAGGATCTACCTTGTAAAAGGTGACCGTCAGGTCGCCTAGAAGAATCTAGTAGGGTGGTTATGTCCTCCTTTGGTGCGTGTCGAGCCACCCACTGGGACAGGAGATCCATATGGTAGCCCGGGGATTAGGGGCCCGACCTTCTGGGCTCAAAAGCTTGCTGCCCTGAGCCACCACCCTCCTCGACCTGCTAGACTTGGGTAGTGGAGGGCCCTTCAACGGGATGAGCCTCCTCCTGAGCTGGGAATGACTCTAGATCTACAACCTCCCGAGCAGGGAATGACTTCAGATTTACAACCTCCCAAGCTGCTAGCTAAGGAAGAGGGATCTCGCAAGGAGAAGCCTCCCGAGCAACCTCACTTGTCACGGCCGGAGTCGGCTGCTCAGCTACTGGCCCTTCGACGATGGGCTTTGGTCTACCCTCGCTACGGCGATAGTAAAGGACCCTCCTCGACGTGCTAAAGGAGGGACATCGACCCTCTTGACTGTCTTATTCAGTTGGCCTAGGTCAGTCCTCAAAGGAAGCTTGATCCTCTTTACAGGACAACGAGATACCCAAGTTAGACATGAAGGGATAAGGTCCGAACACATAAGCATAAAAGAAAAATTCTACCAACTACTACTTACCTTTCATCTCGACCAAGATAGAGAGATTGAGGAGTGATAAGCTTCCTCCAATTTCTCTCAGTAATGCCCTGCCCCAATTAACTTGGCAAAGTTATAGCTCAGAGAGTTGGGGCTGATTTCGAGGAAGAGTTGCAAGGAACACGACTATGGTCAGTAAACAAAGCTATAAGATAAAGAAAAATAACAAGTCTAGAGCTCGGTTATTTCCGACCAGGGTAAGAAAATTTGGTGGGGACTTGAGAACATAGCTTGGCCACCTCAGTCATTGGGGCTTCCCACTCTCCCGATGTGAAGAACCACTTGTCCCTCCAGCCCTTGTTGGAGGACATATTATCAATGATGAGGGCCTGGCCCTTATTCGACCACACAGAAAAATAATACCAACCTTGATGGCTAGGGCTGGCCTTCACTCTATATAGATACATAAACTCTTAGGCGGACAACGTCCGAGCTAATGCCATACGATATAGGTCCAGAGCAAGGCCTTCCAAGTATTCAGGATGATCTGGCCTGGAACCAACCTCAGGCATATGGGTAACCTCCTGTGTGATAGGGTGAACGAGAAGCCGGAGACCAAACTAAAGGATGACCACATATATAGCAATCTCACCCGCGCGAGGGTGGCCTGGGATTTCACCAAATTCGGGAGCTTGAAGCACCACAAACTCTAGAATCTGGTACTCCACCCTGATCCGAACTAGGTCGACATCTTGTAACCTCAACCCAAAGGGGCCGACATCTAAAGGCTGCTCCGCTGCAGGCTGAGCTGCCTGCCACACTGGATCAGACATGACCACCTCCTCGTGGCCACTCGTCACCGAGGATGGAGGACTTGAGGGTGTGCCCAACTAGAAATCCACACTTTTTGGGCGTGGACTCCCCGTAAAATGCCTTGGGTACAGACATTCTATTAGAATCGTCGGACATCCCAATCAGGAAAGAAGTTAAGAAGGGAAAAGAGAATAACAGGGAAGGCTGGAGAAGAAAGAAGCTCACCGAAGGAGCAAGGATAGGAAGGGTTTACGACTTACCAAAAATCGCCTACTCCGGTAAGTAGAGAGAACAATAGACACAAAAGAGAAAATGAAATGGGTTAGGGTATCCCCCTCCCCTATTTATAAGCTCCTTGATTACAACATTGATTGCCCACATTCAATGCCGCAGTCCGAAGAGCCATCAAAGCTCATGCCTCCCTCCACGTGGCAGTTGTTGGTTTGCGGATCACCCCAACTACCGTGTCAGAACCACGTGTACTCTCCATATACGCCGAGAGCTGAAGAAGTGTCATTTCAGTGCACGTCTCCTCGAGCAACCTGTCATGATCATTAGTGGATCCTCCTTGATTCCTGTACTTGCCGCCTTTCCCTCTTCCACCATAATGACAAGCACTCCCGACCTCCTGACCTTCGCGTGTGAGGCCTCACACTCAAGCATTAGCCCGAATCCATTTACTTCCTGAGCTTCTAAAAAGTGCTTGAAAGTAGGCGGCTACTGTTATGGGTAAAATTGAACTGACTAGGCCACCAGAATGGGATAGCAAACACAAGGCAAATAACTTGAAAAAGGAGGTCGGGTAAGAGCCCATCTATATAACTGAGACGACCTACCTCCACAATCAGCTCAAGCACCAACCACAAGTAGTGACCTTGACTTTGTCTAACACCCCATTGACGCGACCAATGAACAAACATAAGTACCGACTTGGCCTCAAAGATGGGCCCAAACCACGATCAACAATTCAGCACGGTCCTACAAGACCTGTTTAACAGGGTCTGCAGGACCTCGGCTGAGCCGACTTAGAGGTCGACCTTGGTGTCGATCACGACCTCTTCGGAAGACGACCACTAGGAGATATCCTTCGTGTACGAAGAAGATTAACTCCCTAAGATCGTCGCTGAGTATCACGCCGAGGATAATGTCATGTATCCCGGGAACGATTCCTTACATAGTGCGCGATTGTACGGCAGATTCATTGCCATATATGTAACCAGCACTAAAGAACTATAAATATGAACCCTATACACAATAGAAGGTATGCACAAAAACTCTAGTTCTACTAGACCCAGAGTGCCTGGTCTAACTTTGGCATCGAAGACTCCCCTCCTACAGCCAGGGTCCCCCTTGTTATCTTGTTTTATAGGTACACAAAGGTCTAGCAAGAACGACCAGATATAAGCATCAACATATGCTTTGCATTTGTGTTCAGGTACGTGTAATGGTTCCCACTTAGCCTTTATTGCTGGGACACTGATTGACTACTGATGCAAAACATCTACTTGTCGGTGCTCTGTGGACCCCACCATGATGTATGTGTTTCATCCACATGGTCCATCCAACTTTTGTAAATTATTTTATGGAATGAGCTCAAAAATGAAATAGATCCAAAGCTCAGGTGGACCACTATAATGCCCCAAAATTTCAGTGGTCAAGTAGATACTTGTAACAACCTGAAAATTTCCGTACATTGGGCCGAGTACCACCTCGACCAGAAATCACATAGGATTAAATCCTTTAGAAATTTAACAAAGTTAACTAAGTACTAAACTCGGTAAATCATGAAATCCGTTGGGATCGCTTTAAATACGATCTGCAAGACCCAAAACTTGCAGAATTGGTGACTCTAGGTTACCCTAAAGTCTAGAGCCAAACTCATTACCCGTCTGCTCTCGGGACTGAAACGAAACTTCGTATGAGGTCTAGATCGCACATCGGGAGTCCGATTAACACGAAGCTAAGGAACCAGGACCGCCCCACTGGGCTTGACAATCATATCAAAAATCAGGTGATTCCGATGTCCCACGGCCATTATTTTCACTCCGGAGCGAGGGAGTGTGAAAAACACTATTTCCATCCAAGAAAAAATATCTGGAATAGTGATCTGGCACCTTTCGGTTGCGCGTCAGTATTAAGCAACCTGACCGTCGGAATCAGACCAAATTACACCCTCGGATTAAGAAAAATTTCAGGAACATTTACATGTACTCAGAAATTCCGATCGTGGCCCACGGACCGTTGAACTGAAAGTGGTCCGCCACGTGCGATCTGGGAATCCGATCGAGCCGAAAACGTAATCCCACGTAGATCCGCAGTGGGTGAGCTTAAGTCTGACGTTTGGCTCAAAGAGGGCCACCAGAACACCCCTTTTGAGCTTGGAAAGTGGCGAAATGCCTATGTAAGCAGTCACCCTTGAACCTGAGTCTGTTTTGGGGAGATTTTTGGCTATAAAAGGGGCTTAGAACAGCCCCTCTCACAGCCATACGAATTTGGGTTCAAACCCTAAGAGAGAAAGAGAGAAAGAGAGAGAAACTTGTGGAGATCGAAGCCGATCTTCCTCCTGCTGCTTCCACCTCTCCCACGGCCTACACCGCTCTATTCCAAGAGATTTCCCGGCGGTTTCCACCCCATTTGAAGGTAAGAAACCTTAACCCTAGGTCTGATTTGAGCCTGATTAGTGATAGGTTAAGGAAAGACTAATCGAATGCGATCTTTAGGCTAAGAAACTCCCGTATACGGAAGCACCAACCTTCTTGCTGATTCGTTGGAATTCCAAGGGCTGAGGTGAGGACTTTAAGCGTATAAGTTACGGTTTTCAACGCTTTCAATGACAGATAATGATAGATTCATGATCTGCATGCAAATGCACATGTACAAAGTGCTTTCCGTTTCCTGTTTCGATTAGCGATAAAGATTATGGAATTTTACATACTCTTGATATACGTAGAAATACCGTATACGTATTTTTGTGGAGAAAATGTTTGACATGTTTATTTAATGTTTGATTATATCATGTGTGGATAAAATACTAGTTTGGCGAAAGAGATCGCGAAAATATATGTTCATGTGTAAATGCCGTGTATGTTGAAATTGCGTATTCTAGAAATCCCGCATACGTGCGGATTTTGGATATGTAATTGTAATGATTATTTGCTGTATGAATACGATATACGCGGGAAAAATACTCCCGGGCTTAGGGACAGCTCAATCACGAACTTGCCTAACATACGTCATGTATGTTGGAAACGTGTATTCTAAGTGTTTGTGTATGTGCATGTAGGTGTACATGTGCGTGTACTAGTGCCCTAGATAGGCGCTGATATGGGTTCTCCAACTCCCTTAGAGACATGTAGGATCCCCTCCATGCGGTGGTTCACCGCAACCACTTAATTGTAGTGCACACACAATTCTATCCCTATGGGGATAGTGCTTTAGTACATGCATTACAATATGCTTTCTAACATGCTTCTCAACATGCTTTGTAACATGCTTTACTTCATGTCTTACTTTATGCTTTAAAACATGCCGACTAACATGCTTGTATTGCTTGTTTACCATGCTTTACTTCACATGCTAACGATGAAAACTGTTTGAGTTTGGGACTATGTTTATAGTCCAAACACTCGGTACCAGACTTGTGATTGTGGCTGAGATTCATGTCGCCACAAAGGACGGGTCCGGCGAACCCGAGTCGTACTTCGGTTGGCGATAGTGGTTGGCCACGCGGAGTGCTTTTGCGCTCCATATCGCTCAACTTGTGGTGCGCTCGAGCTAGTCGAGCTGTACGGGTGACTGAACCTGCTTGTGGTCTCGTGCCTGACGGGCCGACGAGTCCTCCGTGGTATCATCGAGTGTACTTTAAGTATCTGTGATACTTCGGCGAGAGCCGAGTACGAGCTGTGCTCGTTCGGGCGACGAGTATCATCGAGTGTAGATCTGTGATTGGCCACGAGCCTTTCACAGTAACTAGAGTGTGAGTTGAGCCGAGTACGGTGAGACCTGTACTTGAGCTGACGGCTAGTGATTGAGCCGAGTACGGTGAGACCTGTACTCGAGCTGACGGCCAGCAATTGAGCCACATACGGTGAGATCTGTATCCGCGCTGACGGGTGCCGAACCTGTTGCGATGCCATCACTAAGCTTCTCAAACCATAACATCGTATGAGAATAACTAGGATTGACGACCCTAGAATGGATCATGTTGGGAATGATACAAGGGAGGTACCTTAGTTTCCCAATACTGCTGGTTGAAATGGACTAATAATAACTTGGTAATCATGAACATCATCGTACCGCATGTGCTTTGTAGATGTGGCGCACTGAGGGAGTTAAGCATTCGCGAACGTAAGATGATGTCGCTTGAGGGTGGTTTGGCAAGGGCATACAGCATCATGTCATATCATTTTTGCATTTAACAAGAGTAGTTAGAAATGCTTGATTTGTACTGCTTTATCATTACTGCTTGGTTGATTTGATAACATGTTAACTTATGCATTATTGTTCCACTGAGTTAGCTACTCACTCCCACGTTACGGGACGGTGTTGTACACACCAACCAGACTCTGTTGCAGGATTAGAGGGCGCCTTGGTTCAGGAGCCAGAGCCCGACGTTGATGAGGACCAGGAGGAGTTCTCTTTCATGCAGTATTCTGACGGCTACGCCTAGGCCGGCTGCATCGCGGGACTTTCGGGGCCTCTTTTGAGGATGTATTTTGGGTTTTTAATTTACAAACTTTACATGTATATTGGTGCTCAGCTAGTACTCATACTCTGAAGTTCAGAAAATTTTGTTACTTTACATACTTGTATATAAAATTTCAGTCTTCCGCTGTTTTTAAATGCAATTGAACTGGAGTATGAATTACTGTTTTGGTTTAATCTCATTCATGTTTATTGCGCTAACTCAGACAACATTTAACCGACATTGTGTATGTTGCATAAGTGATGCGTTGGAACTCGGGAGTTGAGTTCATACTCGACCCCCGAATTTCAGGGCGTTACAATACTCGACTCCCGATATCCCAGGTGCCTCTTTATGCTTTACAAAAGTGGGATTCTATAGTTTGTTTTACCTGGCATTTGAGCATTCATAGAATTAAAATAGACTATGTGACATACCTTGGAATAAACGTAAATTTTAACGTAAATTAACTGACAAGTAAAGTAAGTCTATCCAGAGTACGTGACTACAGCTGAACAAAATATACAGTTCCAAAAGTACAAAATTTGTCGACCATAAAATTCCATCAACATCCCATAGGTGTCTTACATTGGCCCACCTAGCAATTGGAAGTACGAGGACTTCTTCAAGTCTATGTGTGCCTCCTCCAACGCATCAGACTCTATGGTACCTGCATCTACAACGGTGTCTATGTTGGTATTTGAAAACACCGTCCTAGAGTGAGAGTGTGTGATCAACTCAGTGGTTCCACTAACTCTAAGTTTCGCATGTTATCAATTCCATTAGCACAAGTAATGATAAAGCAACTTAAATTCCCAGCTTCTAAATACTCTTAGTAATACACGTGCATGCTGTCATGAGATGATGCATGCCCTCACAATCCAACACTCCCTCATAAGCGACTTTGATACCACATTCGCAAATGTCAACACTCCCTCAACACACGTTCACAACGCCCAAGTCACCACAACCTAGACTAATGTGATGTGATAAGTGTTCATGTTAGCCAAGTAAATTAATTAAGTACGTTCATCCAATAAAATTGGGAAAGCTGGAACACCTCCATTTAATCAATGGCTTTATCCAGATCGCTAGGCCCAGGGCGGCCGTAGCGGCTTTGTGCCTGTGATCCTTAATTCGTATTAGGGTTTACCACCCAGAAGAAAACTCTCCAATCGACCGATCACTAAGGACCCAGATGACATAGCCCAGAAGCACAGGGTTAGGCCTCCCATCAACGGGTGGAGGGCGCCCACAAATGATGTAAGAGTCATCACCCAAACACAATTGTGGAGCAATTGTGACATCATTACAATTTGATGTACTAGGCTCATAGCCTCTTTGATTGCTCATTGGTCACTACGGGGAAGCTCGCCACCCCAGCATAGGCCGACAGCACGGACACGGTGTCTCATACCACTATGCTCGACTCATGAGACTCGGGGATCGTATCACTAATGGTTATTAGTACGCCTCTCATAGGTATGGGGTGCTCCAGATTCAGACAAGCGTGATCATACATGGTGGACACACATGGTTGGTCAACTATTAGGCTAGTTCGGTTGATTCTGGCCAACCTCGGCGTAACCGGTATTAGGTGCAAGCATCCCATGTAGTCTGACTACTGTCAGTTGTCCGCGTTCACCATAGGTCAATCAGACTAGTATGGGGTGGCCAACCCAAATAGGGATGCCCTCATAAATTTATGGTTGTCGGCCAACCCGATTAACTAAATAGCCACAATCAATCAATGTACTTAATAAATTAATTATCGCAACTATAGGAAAGAATATAAAACAACAAATCAGGAAAATTCCACTTGATTTGGGCATTTTATCAAACATACAGG
Source organism: Magnolia officinalis (assembly GCA_021015155.1). Classification (NCBI taxonomy): domain Eukaryota; kingdom Viridiplantae; phylum Streptophyta; class Magnoliopsida; order Magnoliales; family Magnoliaceae; genus Magnolia; species Magnolia officinalis. The sequence continues at coordinate 43,355,478 of JAJHSJ010000001.1, forward strand.
GGTATTACCACTAATCATCATAATTCACATTAAGTAAGTCAAATTGAGTATATATACAAGCGGATAATATGAAGCATGAGTAATAAATTTAGCAATTTCAACCTATTCTAGCATTCAATTTAATGTCTAAGCCACATTACACATGATGAGCAATTTATAGAAGGCAAACGACCGTATGAGTACGCACTGGTTAGTGTAATAATCTATTCACTACACAAATCATTAATTGTGACATGTGTTCGAAAACGACAACATATGGGTAATGGTCCACACCTTGTAGTGGTACGTCAACTTTTAGACCCGTTCTTAGGGCTACGGTCCTGTAGATCGGCGTATCGGTGCCCTACGCCAACGAGGTTAGCTTGCAAGGGCACATGCAATCAGCCTCTAAGGCCCAAATCATAAGAAAAGGTTTGATAATTACCTCTTTTTGTCATCAGGCGATCTCCTATGATGTGACTCGGTCATGAGCTAGGTTGCGGCTAACGATGGTGGAGAAATTTCTCAATCAATTCCCCCTCATGTCCCTTTTCTCCTCCTCTCCTCTCTCTTTGTTGCAATTCAATTTTCATATGGGAGTGAGGGAGTGAAAATCCGGGCCATTTATAGTGTCAGGTATGTGCACAAATGGCCATAGGGTCCCCTTTTCTATTGGACTTGCCCTGGTGGAGGTGTTTTCGGCCTACAAGGTCCCTCTAGGGGCCCACTAACCCATCCGCATCAAAGGACAAGTGTCCCATCATGGGATCTATGGTTAGTCATGATCAGGCGGAGTTCAGATGCTTTGATCACTGTGGGGACCCCATTTGCAATGGACGGTCGTCGGTGATCGAATGGGGACGCGGCTATACGGATACGAGCGAAAAAATATCCTTAACTCGTACCTTGAGTATGGTTGCAATCCAACGGTCAAAAAGTTGTAACTTTGTGAAAGAGCAAGAGCCTATTTCACTTAAGTTTTAGGTTTCAGCCTAGGGCATTCACATATTTCAAGCAGTCAACCTCTAGCCCAAGTTAATCAGTTCTTAGCACTTTCTTGGTTTGCCACCCATGATGGATGTCAAGCCCAATTGTTGAGTGTGAAATATTGCATATTTCCCCCTATTTATACATTGGTTTTATAAACATGATAGTAGTGCTTAATCGATTTAATTACACATGTTTTCATGTGCGAGGTGATTTCGAGAGGTTAAGGTAAAATCAATGTCAAAAGGCAGATTTATGCTTAAAAGATTATTAAATGAAGATTTGGAGATTTGGAAGTCATTAATGAAGAATTCACATGCTAAAGATCCAAGGAAACCAAGTGACGAATGAAGATAATCAAAGATTTGAAGTGAAGAAAAAGAAAAGGAATTTTGAAAATTATCCTAAAAAATATATTCCTGAAAATTTTCCTTAAAAACACATATTCGGAAACTCCGAGTTTAAAAAAGGAAAGTTCCAGAAGTCTATTTTGGAAAATTGTGCAGAGTGCGTAAATTTGAGTCGGTTTCTAGATTTTTCTAACTCGATGCGAAAGTTGGAGTTCCACAACTATAAATAGGACTCTCGATGATGCTTCAAACCATCTTTTAGGGTTTGAAAAGGTTTCAAGGAGCATAGCACAAGGGTGGAGCAGCCGCCAAAGAGTTATTCTTCTTCCTTAGTTTATTTTTCATGCTTTGTTTAAGATATTGGGTTTCAATCATATCTATGGTTAGCTAAACCTCTTAGCTAGAGCTAAGAGGTAAAGTTTGTAGCGTGTTTGAATGATTATCTTGCTTTGATTCTTATTCTTATTAGACCTCATTGATTTCTAGTTTGATATTAAAAAAATATTTTCAATTTTCTATGATTTATTGGGACTCAAATTACAGTAGATGCTGTGATAGCTTTAGATATTTTCTTTTCTTATTTTGAGATTGTGAGATTGGTAAATCCTGTTGTTCACCATCGTCTCATGGGCATGGTAGGGTGATGGAATCCCTTCTAATTATCACAATTCTCCTCCATTGAGAATTAGATCAACGAAAAGTTCAGATTTTATTTAAATTATTTTATCTTCCAATTGGATAGGATAGGACTCCAATTCCAATTGGGTTCCTTGAATCAAGTAAGGTTGCATCTTGATAGCTATAAGTGGATCCTTGGCACCCTAGTTCCCACCTTTAAATTCATAAGTTTTAATCAACATTATTCACCATTATTCTCAATTATTTAGATTTCAATTTAGATCTTTTTCTAGTTTTAGTTCTAGTTATTTTCAAAATACGTACAAGTTTAGTCCTTGTGGATTTGACTTCGGTCTTAACGAGTTATTTTAGTACATCGTGACCCTACACTTGGGGTTGTGAATGTTAAACAACCATTTACTCTAAAAGCTTAAGCTGTCAGAGTATGGTGTATCAATGTATATCAAGGGACTTTATCACTTTAACACCCCCCCCCCCCCCCGGTGCAAGCGCGGGGTGGGAATTCCACATGGGAACATACTGACGAGGGTGGAGACCCCCATGGGAGAATAATATATTAGCAAGGCATATTTGCTGCTCTCGACAGTCAAACATAGGACCTTCCGCTCTGATACCATGTCAAACAACCATTTACTCCAAAAGCTTAAGCTGTCAGAGTGTGGTGTATCAATGTATATTAAGGGACTTTATCACTTTGACAGTGAATAAGTTTTTGGCGCCGTTGCCAGGGACTACAGTTATTCTTTTTCTGAAATTAATTGGTATTAGAATTAGGTTAATATTAGGATTTATTTTTCTGCTATGTTTTTAGGTTAAGTTTTTTTCTGAAATTATTTTTAGAAACTAACATTGTTTTTTATTTTGTAGGATCCTAACATAGCAACTCTTATATTGGTAATTTTGTTCCAACCCTCTCTCTTATCTTTTTTTAGATCTCTTATTTATTTTAGTTTTTCTAGTTTTCTTTTTAGGTTTAATTCTTTAGTTACTTGAGGGCTGAGAGTGTTTCACGCCTAAGTGGGTTCGTGACAACACCCTCCGTCTTTTGAGTGAAGGAGGATTAGTCGAAGGGTTGCCTATCCATCACAGGATTAGACACCTCTTGAGATCCTCTCAGTTAATTGAAGTGATAGCTGCAAATTAACCTCAACATCAACTTCAACCATCAGTTAAGGAAGTTCAAGATAAAAACGAGGTGCATAATGCACCCCCACCTCATACTCTATGAGATTATTTACAACCGGTGGGGGTGAGTACACCTTCCTGCATGATATTTCCATTGAATGTAGGAATTGTGGATATTAAACCAGCGGTAATTCAACTCCTCCCTAAGTTTTATGGACTATAATCTTAAAATCCATACTTGCATATAAAAGAGTTTGATGAGATAATATCTATTTACACTTCCCAAACGTGTCTAAAGACACAATTAGATTGAAATTATTTCCTTTCTCTTTAAAAGAAAAGGCTAAGTCATGGTTACATTCCTTTAGACGAAGGTCCATTGGCACATGGGATGAGATAACAAGGGAGTTCCTTAAAAAGTTCTTCCCCTATCATAAAACAAATACCTTAAGGAAAACAATCATGAATTTTGCGCAAAAAGATGATGAGACCTTCTTATAATGTTGGGAACGATTTAAGGATCTCATAAATTCATGTCCACAACATTGCTACGAAACATGATGTATAATAAGCTTTTTCTATGGGGGATTGACCTCACTCATGTGTTAATTTGTGGAGATGATGTGTAATGGGGAATTCACGAACAAGGAAGCCGATGATGCGTGAGATTATTTTGATAAACTTGCTGAAAACGCGCAATCATAGGATACCTCAATCAGAGAAAAGGGGAGGAATTTATGTTTTAAAAGAGGAAGATGATATAAATGCAAGAATGGACAAAAGTCGAGGCTGTAAAACTTAAGGTAGAACCCAAAAAAGTTACGAAAGTTGTTTGTGGTATTTGTGCTTTTAACATACGTACAATTGAGAATTGCTCAACAATTTCTGCTTTTCAAGAGATATTGAATAAGCAATCAAATGCCGTAAATAATTACCAAAGACCTTTCAAGGACCTGAAATAGCGGTGAAGACCGCTTTAGTTGAAGCAGGAATATGCCAATATGTCCTAGAGGGGGTGAATAGGACTTTTTAAAGTTTTATGATTTATTTAAAATCCTATTACACTAATCCTAATAACAAGTACATATTAGGATTACTCAAAAATAACTCTACTGGCTTCCAAGCCCGGTAGAGGATCCAATCATAAACTATTTAAGAAGTAAACAATATGCAAACTAGTTTATGTGATGGATATGACTGTGTATGTGTGTAAGATGTGATCTCAAATATTTAGATATGAAAATATTAAAGTGAATCACAAACCAAAGAATAACAATCTCAAACATAGTCTTTTTTATAGTGGTTCAACTACTTGTCTACTCTACTCCTGGTAACCGTACTCAACCCTTAAGTGTACCGGATTTCACTAAGGAGGTTTCACAGCTGTTCACCTCAAACTTAAGGTTTTAAATCAAGTTCACCTTCAACCTTTACAACCTACACTGAGGTTGACTGTTTATGCTCTCACAAGCAAGGGTCAACATAACACACCCACTTTTAGGCACACTGGCCAAGGATCTTCCATAAGACCCTAATTGAGGTTTCACATGGTTCACCTCAAACCTAAGGTTTTAGACGGGTTCACCTTCAACCAGAAGTTTATGCTCTCCACAGAGCAAGGGTCAACACTATGTACCCACCATGTACACTCCTGCTAGAGGCCTCCTATGAGGGCTTGCAAGGGTGAGAAACACCTTAGACTCAATCCTAAATAGGAATGATCGCAAGTGTCCTCTGGACTCTAATAACTTACAAATAAGTGGATGAGTCCCATTCAGCACGTTGACGAAGATCTCCTCCTTGTTGATGAAGAATCTTAGGCTTCCATTATTCGCAACACAGATGATGTACCAATACGAGGCTTCGAGTTGGGTCAAGGTTAAGACGGAATCCTACTCTATAAAATGTTTCCTATAAGGAAGATAAAGTGATTTCGATCATCTATGCATTCAAGGCATCCCAGCTTAATGATTTTCCATTAAGGTAGTAGCTGGAGGATCCTTGAATGCGGAAGTTCATTCCCCAATCCACTCTATTGAATATCAATGATGAGGGTGGATTGGAGGATGAACTTCCCTAAGAGAAAGGGCTTTGGGTATATGATGTAAGGTAAAACACTCAAAAGCACTCTCTTCTTTCTCTACCAACAACAATAGACAAGTCCTCTTTATATAGGTAAAAAGTTCCAACGGATATAAAACGGTCATATTTATGACAGAGTTCGATATCATCGAGCAAGTTTGATATCATCGAGCGTATACTCTCGATAGCATCGATGGTCCGCTCGATGACACAAACTTAAATGCCATATGCTTTTGAAACCTCTTGCCAGCTGGTCGATGGAATCGAAACAAGTGTCGATGTCATCGGATTTCGAACTTCGATTCTATCGATACTAGTGTCAATTAATCGACATTTGAAAATGAGAGAGACTTGACTTGAAATATTTCAGGTTTACAAGAACGATCAAGGAACCTTCGAGATCATCGAAATTTGAATATCGATGATATCGATAACTGTGTCAAGGCATCGATAAATCCAATGGATTTCTCATTAAGCTTGTTGGACAGTCTGTGTCCTTGTTCGATGTCATCGAAACAGTACCGATATCATCGATATTTGAATATCGATTCTATCGAGTGACCCTCAATCATAGATAAACTATCCTGAAATATTTACTGGAAAACTTGGCGCCTATGACCAATATCATCGAGAGCCTTCCGATATCATCGAGATTTGAATTTTGATGGTAATCGAGGGGCTTCGATATATTGATGCACATATGATATTCTTAAGAAAAAATAGGGGCACCGGAGATCTGTCTGTCGATATTATCGAGTCACTTTCGATGGACTCGAGATTTGAATATTGATTATATCGATGCATCGATAAATCCGTCCAGATGTACATGTGGTTGCTAGACACTTTGGTCCTCATTTCGATGGAATTGATTTATCATCAAGGACATCGACAGCATAGGTCGATCATATCGAGATGTGTTTCGATAAAATCGACAAAGCAAGTAAACTTAGAGATTTTCTGTTTTTGAAAAAGTTTTCATACTAAAAACCCTATGATATTCTAACTTGTTTTAAGGGTTTTTATATACCTGGTGTTTTGGGACATGGGATGTGAGGCTTTAGATTTACCTGTGGAGAGCTTGTACACATCCGGTGAGGTAGACACTTTGAATTGATCTTCCTATGAAGCTCTGTAGTTTAGTAACTCAACACTCACGCTAATTGACAAACCATGCCACTTTCAATCTCCCCCTTTGTCAATTACATGACAAAATACCAAAACACCCTAGAATAGTATCTAGACAAACACATCCTAAATTGTGTGTACATGAATTTTACACAATTTTACAATTTCTAGTGAAACCATGTACACAACCAGTAGCTACTCCCCCAGTATTCTCCCCCTATCTTGAGACAATTGCTCCCCCTAACACCTACAACACCATTCAAGTAGATATACAATTTTCCATTTGAGGTGTTTGAACTCTTCTCCCCCTTTTTCTCAGTCATTGACAGAGATATAGCAGTTGATATTGACTGAAGTTAAAGTAATGTGGGAGAACTGTCATTCAGAGGAATATGCATATAACAGATAGATGTAAAATGTTTAAACAGTTGATTAACAGACATCATTTGCAGTAAGTATGTATGCATAGCAAATTAGATAGAGTAGTGATATAGCAGATAGGATAATCATGTAAAAAACATCACATGCATTCCACATATCATAAACTAGATAAACCAGGTGATCCGAGAACCTAATTATGGTAGTAAATATGAGAATTACATTCAGCCATATACAAAGTATCCAAAACCTATACTGCCTCAGATTGGCAGTAGATTAACAGTTAAAAAAATAGCTCCTATCCATGGGCACCCAAAAAAAACTGTGAAAAACCGCAGCAACATAGAACTTTTTCTAGTCAGCTCCTACCGTCCCCAAGGATCACCATGTGTGAGCAAATCTACCACCTGCTGGCTGGTTTGTTGGAGAGCGTCGACTTTCTCTTCAATCATGGTGAGTCGCCTCTTACAGTTGTGAAGGCATTCGTCCATCCCAGCCATCCCGTTCAGTAGGTGTCGTTCTAGATGATAAGACTGACGGTTTGTGATCGACTCTGGGCTGACCATCGGCATGCGATTGGACCCACCATGTGTAGGCCGAAATGATGGTTGAGCATGTTGGACAACCCGTGGTATGGGAAGGCTATGCCTGGGGAGAGACGAAGAGAGACACAACTGTTGGGCCTCCTGAGATGCATTGCTGTCAAACCATGCTTTAGGATACACAACATCAGATGTGGCAAGAAGCCCCGCATGATGTGCTAGTTTGCATATGAGCACCGGAAAGGTCAGTGTCTCCCTATGATTTCCTTGGATCACACGAATGACTTGCTTGAGGAGGAGGGTCAGCAGACACACTTGATTTTCTTGATATACATCGTAAAGCACATTTATCACAAATGGAGGGAGATGATTACCTTTGACATCACAGGGATATACATTAGACCCAAAAATGCTATGAAGAATTTTGAAAGTGGGTCCAAGATAGTTGATGTGCAACAAATTTTCATCATTTCGCGGAACAGTAGTGCCTTGACATAATGCATGAGTTATTTCTCCCCACACACCTAAACCATTGAGATTCCTATGTGTCATTGGGATTCTAGTGAAATCGAGATCTAGAAGTTGAGCCACGGTGATTGAAGTGATAGTAAAGCTTTGAGTAATGTGCGAGTTCAACCTGAATGCTGGGGGGATCACTACTCATGACACGACAGTGGTTGAAGAATTCTTGGATCACACTCAGTTGATATGATCCTCCAAGATTTAAATATTATGCCAACCTATTACTTCCAAAAGTAGGTCCACTCCAAAAGGCTCTATGACACTATTGAGCACTAGACGTTCAACAATGGTGAATGGACTGTCTTCCATAGGTTGATGCCTACTAGATTCTGATTACATGTTCTTTGATTGCAGAGAGTGAAGAGAAGACTTACCTTTTCCCTTGATCATGATTTGCAGATGTGAGAGACTAGTAAGGGTGAGAGGAAGTAATCAGAGAAGCGAAGGAATGAGTTTGAATTCGAATGCAGTCTTCTCTTAATATAGCAGGTTCGTCGATTATATCGATCAATTATCGATAGCATCGTCATGAATTTTATCAAGAATTATGCTGATGGTTGTTGGAAAAACAAATATCTATTGAATGTAGTTCACCCGTTGGGAAAGACTGGAAGTTAAAACGTTACATTCCCAAGAACCGTCGATTGCATTGATGTTGAATATCGATATCATCGAACTGTAAATTTTGATAATATCAACACAATTCAGATAACATCGAGAATGTTATAATCTAGCATCACAAAACTGACATGGTTAATACAAGAGGTTTAGACTTGTGGTTAACACTTAACCATAAATGTCCCAGTGTGAAGATTTACCTATGTGGCTCATATTCACTGGGATATTTTTTAATGATTGCATACTCCAATGGATTTTTGAAGGTCACTAACCTATTTGTATCAAGAGGTTTGGTGAGGATATCTGCGAGTTGCTTTTCTGTGGAAACATAGTCCAATGTAATAATCTTGTCATCAACAAGTTCTCGGATAAAATGATGACGGACGTCAATGTGCTTGGTCCGAGAATGTTGGACAGGTTTCTTTGAAATGTTGATTGCGCTTGTGTTATCACAGAAAAGACTCATCATGGGTTATCAATCCCGTAGTCCAATAACATCTGCTTCATCCAAAGAGTTGTGCACAGCAACTTCCAGCGGCAATGTATTCAGCCTCAGCAGTGGATAATGATATTGAGTTTTGCTTCTTACTCTGCCAGGAGACTAGATAGTTTTCAACATAAAAGCATCATCCTCTTGTTGATTTTCGATCATCCAAATTTCTTACCCAGTCGGCATCAGAGTATCTAGCGATGATGGTGGAAGTTTCAAATGGATACCACAGTCCGAAGGAGGTAGTTCCTGCTATGTATTTAATGATCCTCTTAACGGCCGTTAGGTGAGATTCCTTAGGATCTGCCTGATATCGAGCACATACTCCCACACTAAAAGATATATCAGGACTACTAGCAGTGAGATATAGCATGCTACCTATCATACTCTGGTAGAGATGTTGATCCACACTCTTGCCATTTATATCTTTGGAAAGTTTGAGTGTGATGCTCATGGGAGTGTGATAAGAGTGACTTGATTCGAGACCAAACCTTTTCACCAAATCGTTTGCGTACTTGGTTTGACAGATGAAGATTCCATCATATAGCTGCTTGACCTGTAATCCTAGGAAGAAGTTTAATTCACCAACCATACTCATTTCAAATTCAGATTTCATGAGGTTGGCAAATTTTAGAGCAGCATCTTCACAAGTTGAACCGAAGACTATATCGTCCATAAAATTTGTGCAATAAGCAGTGAGCCCTTTATTGTTTGAGTGAACAATGTTTTATTTACACTTCCTCTGCAGAATTTATGGTCTAAAAGAAATTTTGTCAATCGTTCATACCAAGCGCGTGGAGCTTATTTGAGACCATAGAGAGATTTGTTCAGATGATAAACATGATAGGGATACTTAGGATCCGAAAATCCCTTCGGTTGTTCTACATAAACTTCTTCAGCAAGATCCCCATTAAGAAAAGCACTCTTTATGTCCATTTGAAATAATTTGAACTTTAATGCACATGCAACAGACATAAGAACTCTGATAGACTCAAGGCGAGCTACGAGAGCAAAAGTTTCATCAAAATCAATGTCTTCTATCTGTGAGGACCCTTGAGCTACAAGCCTTGCTTTGTTCCTGATCACATTTCCTGATTCATCAGATTTATTTTTGAAGACCCATTTGTTCCAATGATATTCGCATCGAGTGGCATGGAAACCAACTGCCATACCTCATTTTTCTAAAATTGTTGAAGTTCTTCTTGAATAACATTAATCCAATGTTCATCTTGAAGAGCTTCAACAATATTTTTGGGTTCAATCTTTGAGGTAAAGCAGAAATGACTATAGATATTTTCTATTTGCAGTCTAGTTTTCACACCGTCATTAGGATCTCCAATAATTTGCTCTTGAGGGTGATCCTTTATGATGGGTATGTCAGATGATGGTTGAGGTTCAATGGATGATGGAGATTTGTTATCAAATTTTTCTAGTATGCATGAATCTACATCATCTTCTAAGTCATTTACTGGGGTATCTTCTTCATGAGATGATCATCAATTACCACATTGACAGACTCTTGATTAGTGAGAGTTCTTAGGTTGTACACTCTATACGCACGACTATTCATGGCATACCCCAGAAAAATATCTTCATCACTTTTAGACTCAAAATTTCCAAGGTGATCTCTGTCTCTTAAGATGTAGCATTTACTACCAAACACCCGAAAATATTTCACACTAGGTAGTTTCCCATTCCATAATTCGTATAGAGTTTTGTTCAAGCCTGCTCTAAGATATACTCTATTTATGATGTAGCAAGAAGTATTGACATCTTCTGCCCAGAAACTTTTTGCCATATCTTTTCCGTTTAGCATAATTGATCCTATCTCCTACAATACTCGATTTTTCCTTTCAACGACTCCATTTTATTGTGGGGTTTTTGAGGCAGAGAATTCATGACGAATTTCTTTTTCATTAGGATATTTTTCAAAATTTTCATTGTCAAATTCCCCACCATGATTACTTCTGATGCGATTAATGCAATATCCTTTCTCATTTTTGCAGTCACTTTGCCGATATTACAAATTCCTCAAAGGCATCTGATTTTCTCGAAGGAAGCAACCTAAGGTAATATCTGGTAGCAGTACTCCACCAAAAAAGCAATGTTGTCTGTGCCATGGCTTTACTTGGTCCAAAAATATCCATATCTTTTTCATAAATTTTGTTTGTTATCTACTTTTGCTTGTTTTATCTTTTTGTGTTTTCTTGTTGGACCATTCCATCCAACCAGGGTTTTGTTGTTACTATGGTGGTTGTCTTTTTGTGACCGACTTTTATCTGTTTCCTTTTAGCATTCTCCACAGACTCTTTTTCTTCTTTTCTAATCTTAGGAAGTCCTCTAACAAATTTTTTGAATTGAACTTGGCTAAATTTCGGTAGTGAACATGTCCCAACCTTTGGTGCCATAATTTGGATTCATTCTTTATAGCCATATTACACTTTGTGGATAACACACTCTCATTTGTACTTTCAATGACATAGCAGTTATCACTAGTACGTAAACCTTTTATGAGAGATTTTTCTGTATGATCTAAAATCCTACACACATCCTTTGAGAAAGTGACCAGATGTTCTTTGTCACAGATTTGGGAGATGCTAAGGAAATTATGTTTCAAACCTTCTACACAGAGGACATGTTTGATTTTTGAAAGGCCTGGTATAGTTCTTGTTCCTTGTACAACAATTTTAGCTAAGCTACCATCTCCAAATGTGACTGATCCTCCATCAAAGTTTGAATATTAACAGAAATGAGTTTGATCACCAGTCATGTTTCTAGAACATCCACTGTCAAGGTACCACTTTGAACTATTTCCAACTTTCAAAGCAATATGGATTACAAGGCAATTGTGTTTATCTGCCAATCCTCTAAGACCTTTTTATCATGATTCCAACTTTAGTCAAGATCACTCTCTAGGCGGTGAAGCCCTTAAAGAGAGACCTGCTTTGATACCAATTGAAATAGCGGTGAGACCGCTTTAGTTGAAGTAGGAATATGCAAATATGTCCTAGAGGGGGGTGAATAGGACTTTTTAAATCTTTTATGGTTTATTTAAAATCCTATTACACTAATCCTAACAACAAGTACATATTAGGATTACTCAAAAATAACTATTTAAGAAGTAAACAATATGCAAACTAGTTTATGATGGATATGATTGTGTATGTGTGTGAGATGTAATCTCAGATATTCAGATATGAAAATATTAAAGCGAATCACACAAACCAAAGAATAACAATCTCAAACATAGTCAGTTTTATAGTGGTTCGACTACTTGTCTACTCCACTTCCGGTAACCACACTCAACCCTTGAGTGTACTGGATTTCACTAAGGAGGTTTCACAGCGGTTCACCTTAAACCTAAGGTTTTAAATCAGATTCACCTTCAACCTTTACAACCTACACTGAGGTTGACTGTTTATGCTCTCATGAGTAAGGATCAACACAACGCACCCACTTTTAGGTACACTAGCTAGTGATCTTCCATAAGACCCTAACTGAGGTTTCACACAGTTCACCTCGAACCTAAGGTTTTAGACAGGTTCACCTTCAACTGGAAGTTTATGCTCTCCACAGAGCAAGGGTCAACACTACGTACCCACCACATACACTCCCGCCGGAGGCTTCCTACGAGGGCTTGCAAGGGTGAGAAACACCTTAGGCCCAATCCTAAAAAGAAATGATCACAAGTGTCCTCTGGACTCTAATAACTTACAAATAAGTGGATGAGTCTCATTCAGCACATTGACGAAGATCTTCTCCTTGTTCATGAAGAATCTTCAGCTCCTTGATCCACAATACAGATAATGTACCAATACGAGGCTTCAGGTTGGGTCAAGGTTAAGATGGAATCCTACTCTATAAAAATTTTCCTATAGGAAGATAGAGTGATTCCGATCATCTATGCATTTAAGGCATCCTAGCTTAATGATTTGCCATTAAGGTAGTAGCTGGAGGATCCTTGAATGCGAAAGTTCATTCCCCAATCCACTCTATTGAATATCAATGATGAGGGTGGATTGGAGGATGAACTTCCCTGAGAGAAAGGGCTTTGGGTATATGATCTAAGGTAAAACACTCAAAAGCACTCTCTTTTTTCTTTACCAACAACAATAGACAAGTCCTCTTTATATAGGCAAAAGGTTCCAATGGATATAAAACAGTCACATTTATGACAGAGTTCGATATCATTGTGTAGGTTTGATATCATCGAGCGTATACTCTTGATAGCATCGATGGTCCGCTCGATGACACAGACTCAAATGTCATATGCTTTTGAAACCTCTTGCCAGCTGGTCGATGGAATTGAAATAGGTGTCGATGTCATCAGATTTTGAACTCTGATTCTATCGATACTAGTGTCGATTCATCGACATTTGAAAATGAGAGAGACTTGACTTGAAATATTTCAGGTTTACAAGAATGATCGATTGAGAGGACCTTTGATGACCGATCGAACTTTGAATGTCGATATCGATAACTATGTCGAGGCATCGATAAATCCAACGAATTTCTCATTAAGCTTGTTGGACAATCTATGTCCTTGTTCGATGTCATAGAAATAGTACCAATATCATCGATATTTGAATATTGATTCTATCAAGTGACCCTCGATCATAGATAAACTATCTTGAAATATTTTGCTGGAAAACTTGGCGCCCATGACCGATATCATCGAGGGCCTTCTGATATCATCGAGATTTGAATTTTGATGGTATCGAGGGGGCTTCGATATATCGATACACATATGATATTCTTAAGAAAAAATAGGGGCACCGGAGATCTTCCTGTTTATATTATTGAGTCACTTTCGATGGACTCGAGATTTGAATATCGATTATATCGATAGTATATTGATGCATCGATAAATCCGTCTAGATGTACATGTGGTTGCTGGACAATTTTGTCCTCATGCCGATGGAATCGATTTATCATCGAGGACATCGACAGCGCAGGTCGATCATCTCGAGATGTGTTTCGATAAAATCGACAAAGCAAGAAAACTTAGAGATTTTCTATTTTTGAAAAGGTTTCTTAATAAAAAACCCTATGATATTCTAACTTGTTTTAAGGGTTTTATATACCTGGTGTTTTGAGACACGGGATGTGAGGTTTTAGATTTACCTGTGGCGAGATTGCACACATCCGGTTGAGGTAAACGCTTTGAATTGATCTTCCTATGAGGATCTGTAGTCTAGCTGACTCAACATTCACGCTAATTGACAAACCAGGGCACTTTCAGGACCCACCTCAAATACATACAACTCCATCTGGAGGAACCACCCAAATTTCAATTGGAGGAATGGACAAACAGCTAACCTATAAGAGGCCCTTATGCCTCATGAGGATACAATTCAAAAGTTCATGAAAAACCAAGAGCTATTCAACCAAAATACGGTGCAAGCATTCCAAGATCTCAAAACAACAATGAGAATGTTTGTATCCATAATTCAAAAGATTGATTCACACTTAGAAAATGGGGAGAAAGGGATGTTTCCAACCCAACCCCTCCCCAATCCAAAACGGCAATATGAAATAAGTGACTCAAGGTCTTCAAATCAGATGAAGCAAGGTAAGTCTATCACCACTCTTAAGAGTAGGAAGATTGTTGACAAAACCATTCCGTCGAGGGTTGAAAAACACCCTAAATAAATTGAGAATAATAGACCTAGCAATGCTCCACATGGGTTAGAACAGGAACCTCGAAGTCAGCCGATTGTGTCATTCCTTCAACAATTGATTGCACCAAAACCTCTCTTTAACTCTCAGGAGATTCTAGAGGTGCTTAAGCAAGTGAAGGTCAATATTCCTCTATTGGATGCCGTTGTTGGGGCATTAAATATATATATATATATATTTCTCTCTCTAGAAGTCTCAATGCGCATCCATCGCCTCAGTGTGAAAAATCCATTGTGATCCTGTTAGAGTGCAGAGGCCCTTGCTGAGAAGCCCCTGGTTGTGCGCCCTTGGTTGTGCGCCCCTGGTTGTGAGCTCCTAATTATGCGCCACCTACCTAGACTTCTGTTGTGCGCCCTTACCTAGACTCCTGATGTGTACCCCTACCTAGATTTCTGTTGTGCACCCCTACCTAGATTCCTGTTGTACACCCCTACCTAGATTCCTGTTGTGCACCCCTACCTGGATTCTTGTTCTGCACCCTTGCCTGGACTCCTGTTGCGCACCGTTCCTGCTGAAGACCTACTATGCACTGGAAGCTGCTATGCACTGGAAGCTGTTACACGCTGGAAGTTGCTGAGTGTTGGAAGCTGCTAAGCACTGGAAGCTGTTGGGCGCTGGAAGCTGTTGTACGCTAGAAGCTGCTGCGTGCTGGAAGCTGCTGTGTGCTAGAAGCTGCTGTGCGCTAGAAGCTATTGTGTACTGGAAGGCATTGCGCGCTGGAAGCTGTTGTGCACTGGAAGCTGTTGCGTGCTGGAAGCTGTTGTGCGCTGGAAGGCGTTCCGCGCTGGAAGTTGTTGCGAGCTGAAAGCAGTTGTGCGCACCCTATTGTGCGTAAATAACCTTCACACATGCGAGAATCCTATAAATACCCCTCTCCCATCTTCATTTAGACAGACAGAAGTTGGAGAGTCTCAAGGAACTCCCAGAGGAGAGAGAAAAGTGGAGCATGATAGAAGATCCGCACAACGGAATTATGGCACAATAGAATTATGACACAACGGAATTATGGCACAACCTAAGTTCATGAAGTTTTCATCTCTTCTTAGATTGTGCACTAGTCAGTATGCTTGCCCAAAATGCCCTTTTCTTGATCTAGTGCGCCAGTTGCCGGATTCATAAAGGGAAAGTAAAGGAAATGTGAACAACATAGAAAGAGCTCCAGGAGAAAGAAGAGTATGTCCGTACGACTGAAAGGATAAGTGAAAGAATGATCAATGCCTATCGCACAACCAAATTAAGGGCTTTAAGTCTGCATGACTCATCTGCCTTTGCGATGAACAATAAAAGCGTCGACATACTGTTAAAATTGCCACTGAACTGTCTTCTCTTTCATTCATTTCGTTGATTGATTGTACTTTATTTTTTAGAATCAAGGGAATCCGAGGATGTAAATGAACTCAGAATTAATAGATAACTTGTGATCATTGTTCTCTCACTCTTTCTTTGTTATTATTGAATAAATCCCCCAAATCAAACGCATTTGTTTTCTTGTCGAAACAAAATGACGACTTTGCTGGGGATTTATTTTTAATGATAACTTAGAAAATATTTAGAGAACATTTATCGCTTTTTGGCATCTATATAGACGCCAAAATGGCGACTCTTAGTGGGAACATCCTCCCCTTCATCTCTAAAAATAAAGTACAATTTTATTTAAATAAAATAACTAACACTCTATTCTGAATGACAGGTATACTGCAACGACCTTTCTCCCGACTAACGTGGTTGTCTACTCGCATCCAACGGATTTCTACCAGAAAGTATCAGAGAAGATCAAATCAGTTGTGATCAAGGACAGACAATATCAAGTAATATTCGGAATAGTTTCTGCTTCAACTGTAGCACAGCAAGACGATGAAGAACAGATGATAACAACATTTAAAAAAAATGAAAGGGTTCGATTTGCCGAGTATGCATGGATAACAGGTCGATCATGTGAAATGTTATGAGGCACGATTTTACCTCACTCAGTTCATCCTCCTCAATGGCATCAGCAATGCAGTTTTCACTTTCTCCTTTGATATCAGTACATTCGAAGTGTACAAAAAAGAGAAAATTTGCCAGCAAATGTTGATCAGTCTGCATCAGATGAGCATGTTACTGAAGAAATCCCTAATTTTCCAACAGTGACTACCGTGAACAACAGTAAACCTTGAGGAAAGCCTTCAGATGAGAAGTTAGTTCGACTGAATTAGGCGCTGCATGCCAACGAGAAAGTAAATCAATTAACGAATTCATCAGTCAATAGAGAACCCTAGGGGCATCGTCACGACTTTCCAGAGTAGAAGAGCAAGTTAAATTTGCAATTTGAAAAGAGTTAAAGTGAAACTGTTCAACTCTCATATGAATCAGCTATTTTAAAATCTTAAGAGAACAACAACAGAGAATGTCGAAGAAAGAAAGTAAAACGAAGGATTGTCAAAGGTAAAGAGTTGAAATTCCGATAAAGAGAACATCGGCAATTTTTACAAATAGGAAAGTAAAGAAAGGGTTCGGACAATTCAAGGACTACATGAAATATACATTTGAAGAAGATGACATACTCCTTATGATGGCTAGTTGCGGAGAAAATCGAATTGCCACTGCCAAAGTATTTAAAGGAAATGAAGCAAAGAAGAAAAGGTCTTCTACCGAAGATAACCAATGATAATAAAATTGTCATAGAGAGTACATATGAAATAAAAGAGAAAGTAATGACATATGGTCCCGATTGAAAATATTCACTCCATAGAAGAACATGCAAGAAGAAACAAGACAAGTATATTCATCATGGGGGCAAATTTTCATCAATATACCTGTCAGTTCAGCAAAATATATCATCCCTGAATACCAAGAAGATTCATTGCGTTTTGACTCAGAAGATTCACGACATAATCATTCAAGGGGCAAACAAAAGCATACAAAATACATTATCCTTGAAGATAATTGCGGTTTTGATTTCGAAGATTATTAGCATAATACTTCCAAATCAAAAGGGGGCAAGATATGCAAATACCAAGAAAACCAAAGTTTCAGAAACCAAAGTCTCAGAATCCAAAGTTTCAGATAACCAAAGTCTTAGGAATCCAAAGTTTCAGGAATGCCAAGTCCAAGACTGTTAATGCTATACATGAAGAAAAGGCAGATTCCTAAGCATATCAAGTAGAAGTATATTATTATTGTCAAGCACCGACGATGGTTGCTGGATTAGATTAGTAAAACTACCATTGCCATCGCTTATCGAAGATTATCGGAATTGATATTATTACCAAGCTGAAGCTCCGTTTGTGTCAAATTTTATAATATTAGCAACAGCAGAAGGGGCGATATATCAATTATCGATCTATTATCTTCAGCAAAGCCTGTACGATCAACTATCACGTCAGCAATGATAGCTTATCATTTAAGGCAGCTTAGTCAAGCCTTATACGGCCAACTACGCATAAGACCTATCATCATCGTCTATATATGACAGCAGTGAATGCTTTAGTAGATCTATATACAAAGCTTCAATACTTAAAGAGCCCGAAATCGGTGGTAAACTATAATTGCTCTCTGAGCCCAGCTCGAAATCGGCAGTAAACTATAACTGCACTTTGAGACCAGCCCAAAATCAGCGGTAAACTATAATTGCTATCTGAGCCCAACCCGAAATCAGCGGTAAACTATAATTGCTCTCTGAGCCCAGCTCAAAATCGACGGTAAACTATAATTGCTCTCTGAGTCCAGCCCGAAATCGGCGGTAAACTATAATTGCTCTCTGAGCCCAGCCCAAAATTGGCGGTAAACTATAATTACTCTCTGAGCCCAAGTCTTGTCCAGTCAAGTGATGTCCAGTCAAGTCCAGTCAAGTCAGGACTAGTTCAGTCTTGTCCAGTCAAAGTATGGTCAGTTAAAAGCATGATTGATCCAACTGCTCAAAAGCATAAACTATGCGTGCATCAAAATGCTGCATATATATATTTCACTTTAGATATGCTCAAATATGCAATTACCTGATGAAAATTTTTAATATTGAGTAAACAACATAAAAAATGCGTTTCTTTTGAATCAAGTTCAAATTATAGCAACAACAAATGCCTTCAAAATATTGGCAATTATCTACTCAAAAGTTTAAATCTTCAAGATCAATTAATATATTGACAAGAGCCGTGAGGTCTTTTTGTCTCTTGCCTTCTTGATGATAGAGAAATATTATCGCACAAGATTCTCAAAGGCGGCAGAAAATAAACTAGCAAAGAATCATCATTCTCTCCTGGACAATTTAAAGATTCAAATATATTCTTTGGATTCATTAAAAGAGTAGCAAAAATTATCCATCCTTCAAGGGTATCAGCAAGCTTCACTTCGGAAATATTATCTTCTGAAGAAATCTTTATGCAAAGATTGGCCTAGAAAGGGGGCATGATCTGCATCTTCAAAGTAATCCATGCCTTGGTCTTTTAATAATCTCTTATGTGTGGCGGAGGAATTCATATGCCGAAAATTATGAAGCATGATCCAGTGTGAACATTCAAAACTTGTTTTTATATCAAAGTCCGGTTATATGGTCCGATGCCATAACTTCTCGCTATTCTAGTAATGATATCGCAAGTCTCCGAGTACCAGACCTGATGGAGACAAGGAACAAACGAAATCATCATCAGTAACTTCTATGACCTTCAAAAAGTTATTGAATGAAAATTGAAAGAAGTCTTGTCTATTTTTCAGAGTCAGCAAAGATTTAAGGAGAAGTCTATGCTAAGGAGCACAAGCTAGAAAAGACTCAGCAAAGAGACTCAGCGGTTAAACCTCTGCAGCTGGGAATGACATCTCCAAAAGCACGATATAATGAGCAAATAACGCAATATGAAGCACGATGACAAGCACAAAGATGAAATGATTAAATTGTTATCATATTGTGAATATCACAATCAGCCTAAAAAGAGAAGAAGCTTTCAATCTATTTCAAAATTATCAATACTTCATAAAGCTAAATTAGAAAGTTATAATGTCTTAAGATACTAATTCCGATTAATTTGGCAGGAAAGACTATCATTCGAAAGCTTGGGTTATACAGATCATGAATAAAGGAGACAATCGAAAAAGTTGTTGCAGTAGGAGCAGCATTAAAGAACAACTCCCTAGATACAGAGTTGATCAAAGAGACCGTTGCAGCAGTAGCGATGATGAAAGATAGTTCTATGGTCAAGTTATTTAAAGATGAAGTCACCACAACTGTTACAATGGAAAGTTTCGATGAAAAGAGAATCTTATTCTCTCTAGTCAAGTCTTCTGTTCGAGCGCAAGCATTCAAGTATTCCATTCGAGCGCAAGCATTCAAGTCTTCTGTTCAAGCGCGATCATTCAGTCTTCCGATTGAACACGATCATTCAAAACTTTCGTTCGAATGTGATCATTCAAGTCTTCCATTCGAGCGCGATCATTCGATCTTCTAGGCAAACTGATCATCCAGTCATCCTTTAGTTGCAGTTCATTCAGTTCTTTGGTCAAAAGAAAATCAATCCTCCATTTGATTTCATAAATCAATCAAAGAATAATCGAGGGGGCATCTGTTGGGGCACAAAAAAATCTATATTTCTCTCTCTAGAAGTCTCAATGCACGTCCATCGCCTCAGTGTGAAAAATCCATTATGATCCTTGTTAGAGTGCAAAGGCCCTTGTTGAGAAGCCCCTGGTTGTGTGCCCTTAGTTGTGCGCCTAGAGTTGTGCTCCCAGGGTTGTGTGCCCCTAGTTGTGTGCCCAGGGTTGTGCGCTCCTAGTTATGTGCCCGCTACCTAGACTCTTGTTGTGCGCCCCTACCTAGAATCCTGTTTGTGCCTCTACCTAGATTCCTATTATGCGCCCCTACCTAGATTCCTGTTATGCACCCCTACCTAGATTCTTATTGTGCACCTCTACCTGGATTCCTATTATGCGCCCCTGCTTGGACTCCTGTTGCACGCCACCCCTATTGAAGACCTACTGTGTGCTGGAAGCTGCTGCGCTTGGAAGCTGTTGCGCGTTGGAAGTTGCTGAGCGCTGGAAGTTGTTGGGAGCTGGAAGCTGCTGAGCGCTAGAAGCTGTTGTGCGTTGGAAGATGTTGTGTGCTGGAAGCTGTTGTGCATTGCTGCGCACTGGAAGCTATTGTGCGCTGGAAGCTATTGTGCGCACCCTATTGTGCGCACCCTATCGGGAGCTGGAAGCTGCTCAGCGTTGGAAGCTGTTGGGTGCTGAAAGCTGCTGCGCGCTGGAAGGTGTTGTGCGCTAGAAGATGCTGTGCGCTGCTGCGTGCTGGAAGCTGTTGTGCACTGGAAGGCGTTGCGCATTGGAAGTTGTTGCACGCTGGAAGCTGTTGTGCGCGCCCTATTATGCACAAATAGCCTTCACACGTGCGAGACACCTATAAATACTCCTCTCCCATCTTCTTTTGGACAGACAGAAGTTGGAGAGTCTCAAGGAACTCCCAGAGGAGAGAGAAAAGTGGAGCATGATAGAAGATCCAGACAACGGAATTATGGCACAACGGAACTATGACACAATAGAATAATGGCACAACCCAAGTTCATTAAGTTTTCATCTCTTCTTAGATTGTGCACTAGTCAGTATGCTTGCCCAAAATGCCCTTTCCTTGATCAAGTGCACCAGTTGCCGGATCATAAAGGGAAAGTAAAGGAAATGTGAAGCACAGAGAAAGAGCTCCAGGAGAAAAAAGAGTATGTCCGTACGATTGGAAGGATAAGTGAAAGAACGATCAATACTTATCGTACAACCAAATTAAAGGCTTTAAGTCTGCATGACTCATCTGCCTTTGCGATGAACAATAAAAACGTAGACATATTGTTAAAATTGCCACTGAACTGTCTTCTTTTTCATTCATTCCGTTGATTAATTGTACTTTGTTTTCAGAATCAAGGGAATCCGAGGATGTAAATGAACTCAGAATGAATATATAACTTGTGATCATTATTCTCTCACTCTTTCTTTATTATCATTGAATAAATTCCCCAAATCAAACGCATTTATTTTCTTATCGAAACAGTCGTTAAACAAATACCTTCATATGCCAAATTTCTGAAAGATCTATGCACTACCAAAATACGACAAAATATACAAAAGAAAATCTTTTTGATAGAAAAAGTGAGTGTCATCCTCAAGTAAGATGTGCCATAAAAATATAAAGATCCTGTTAGCCCAACCATCACTTGTGTAATTGGAAATCACCGAATTGAGCATGCACTTCTTGACTTGGGGGCGAGTGTTAACTTGATTGAACAATTGAGTCTAAGAGAATTGAAATCCACCCGGACCACATTACAACTTGTCGATCATTCAATTCGTGTACCAAGAGGGATGATTGAGGATGTGTTAGTCCAAGTTGATAAATTCTACTATCCAGTAGATTTTATTATCCTGGATACTCAACCCATCATAGATATGAGTACTCAAATACTCGTCATTCTTAGTAACCCATTCCTTGCTACATCAAATGCTATCATTAATTGTAGGAATGGAATTATGAATTTATCTTTCGGAAATATGACATTAGAGCTCAACAGCTTTTTCAATATGAACAAACAATCAGAGGATGATGACGATACTCACGACATTTACATCATCGATTCTTTCGTAGAAGATAGAGTACTTTTGACTCTATACTATGACACTAGAGACATGATTGGCCCACTCCCTTGATTTAGATGATGACATGATTATGGAGACAGATGCTTTACTTGATGCTACGCCGATACTTGTAGTTAACTAGAGGAGGACACAATATGAGCAATTACACCAAACCGATGTAGTGCCTTTACAGTTTAGCCTCAAAGCACCGAAGCTTGACCTAAAACCTTTACCCGCTGATCTTAAATATGTCTACTTAGGTCAAAATGAGACACACCCGATGTTGATTTCTTCTCACCTAGAGAAAGAATAAGAGAGTATGCTTATTTCTACTCTCATTGAGCATAAAGGAGCCCTTGAATTGGCAATTACAGACCTCAAGGGAATCGATCCTTTGATTTATACTCACTGCATTCATCTTGAGGATAATGAGAAAACCTCCCGACAACCACAACGTCGACTTAATCCAAATATGAAAGAAGTGGTTAAGGTTTATGTACTTAAGCTATTGGATATGGGTATAATATACCCTATATCTGACAGTCAATGGGTGAATCCAACTCAGGTAGTTCCTAAGAAGTCCAGAATCACCATCGTAGCTAATGCCGACAATGAACACGTACCAACTAGAATTACTACTAGTTAGAGAATGTGCATTGACTGCAGAAAATTGAATCTCTCACAAGGAAGGACCACTTTCATTTGCCCTTTATTGATCAAATTTTAGAAAGGCTAGCTCGTCACTCTAACTATTACTTCCTCGACGGCTATTCGGGCTACAACCAGATTGAGATAGCCCTTGAAGATCAAGAAAAGACAATGTTCACATGTCCATTTGGCACCTTTGCTTATCGAAGGATGTCATTCGGACTGTGTAATGCCCCCGTCACTTTTCAGAGATGCATGTTGAGTATTTTTTTAACATGGTGGGACAATATTTAGAGGTCTTCATGGATGACTTCTCTGTCTTTGGTCCATCTTTCAACGAGTGTTTAGAAAATCTTAAATGTGTGCTAAAGTGATGCAAGGAAAAGAATTTGGTTCTGAATTGGGAAAAATCCATTTCATGGTTCCCAAGGGAATTGTGCTTGGACAGATAATTTTGTCCAAGGAATTGAGGTAGACAAGGCAAAATTTGATCTTATCTCTAACATACCTCCACCCAAGAGCGTACGTGACGTGCAATCCTTCCTAGGACACGCCGTATTCTATAGATGATTCATAAAGGACTTTAGTCATCTCTCTCATCCTTTCTGTAATCTAATTCAAAAGGATGCACCATACGAGTGGACTGAACAATGCCATGGAGCTTTCACTAAGCTCAAGGGCATATTAACTACCGCTCCCATCATGCAGCCACCCGATTGGAGCATCCCTTTTGAGATTATGTACGATGCATCTGACTATGCTATTGGGGCGGTGTTAGGCCAGAGAAAATAAAAAAAAGCCCTACATTATTCACTATGCAAGTAGAGCTCTAAATTTTACCAAAGTGAACTACTCTACTACGGAGAAGGAACTCTTAGCCGTAATGTTCGCTTTAGACAAATTTAGGTCCTACCTGATTGGATCCAAGATCATCTACGCGGACCATGCGACACTAAAGTATCTTCTTTCTAAGATGGATGCCAAGCTCCGCCTGATAAGATGGATCCTCTTATCCCAAGAATTTGATATTGAAATACAAGACCAAAAAAGGAGTAAAAAATGTAGTGGCCGACCACCTTTCTTGACTTGACCTCCCTGATTCCCTTGAGCCGACATTAATAAACGATATGTTCCCTGACGAACAATTGTTTAAACTCTCCCAACTACCTTGGTTTGCTGACGTTGCAAATTATTTTGTTACAAGTTTCACGACAACATATTGGACTGTGCAAGATAAGAAAAAATTCTTCGTTAAGGTACGTAAGCTTTTCTAGGATGATCCTTATTTGTTTAAATATTGTCCAGACCGAATTCTAAGGAGATGTGTGCCAGACAATGAACATCAGAGTGTCATCTCATTTTGTCATTCTTAGACTTGTGGTGGTCACTTTTCTGTTAAAAGACCATGGCCAAAATTTTACAGTGCGGCTTTTACTAGCCCACGATGTTCAGAGATACTCATGAGTTTTGCAAAACTTGTGAGCATTGTCAGAAATTGGGAGGGTTGTCCCGTCGAAATATGATGCCTCTAAACCCCATTCTTATTATTGAAGCATTTGATTATTGGGGCATCGATTTCATGGGACCATTCCCTCAATCCTTTGAGAATATTTACATTTTGTTAGCAGTAGACTATGTAACTAAGTGGGTCGAAGTGATCCCGTGCCGGAATAATGACCGTAAAATGGTCATTCGATTCTTAAAAGAAAAATTCTTTCCCGGTTCGAAACGCCTCATGCCATCATTAGTGATGGAAGTTCACATTTTTGTAATAGGCCACTTGAGAACTTAATGAAGAAATATGACATCTCTCATAAAGTGAGCACTCCATACCACCCGCAGACAAGCGGACAAGCTGAGATTTTCAACAGGTAAATTAAACAAATTCTGAAAGAAAAAAAAAACGGTTAACCCTGACCGTAAGGATTGGTCAATTCGCTAGACTAATGCTTATAGGCTTGCTGTATAGCTTTTAAGACCCCCATTGGAATATGTCCCTTTAGACTCATCTATGGAAAAGCTTGCCACCTACTTATGGAGCTGGAACATAGAGCACACTGGGCTATCAAAAATTTGAACTTTAATTTAAATAACGCTAGCTCGCTGTGCAAACTTCAATTGAATGAACTCGAAGAAATCCGGAACGACGCTTATAAGAATTCAAGAATTTACAAGTACGGGATGAAGGTATTCCATGACAAGAACATCCTTCGGAAATCATTCATAACCGGTCAAAAAGTCCTTTTGTACAATTCTCAGTTACATCTTTTTCTGGGTAAACTTTGATCTCATCAGACCGGTCCCATCATTGTTATCTTGCTTTGATTCTTATTCTTATTGGACCTCATTGATTTCTAGTATGATATTAAATGAATATTTTCAGTTTTTTATGATTTATTGTGACTCAAATTACAATAGATGTTGTAATAGCTTTGGATATCTTCTTTTCCTGTTTTGAGATTGTGAGATTGGTAAATCCTGTTGTTTACCATTGTCTCTTGGGCATGGTAGGGTGATGGAATCCCTTTCAATCATCATAATTCTCCTCCATTAAGAATTAGGTCAATGAAAAGTTCAGATTTGATTTAAATTGCTTTATCTTCCAATTGGATAGGATAGGACTGCAGTTCCAATCGTGTTCCTTGAATCAAGTAAGGTAGCATCTTGATAGGTACAGTGGATCCGAGGCACCCTAGTTCCCACCTTTAAATTCATAAGTTTTAGTCAACATTATTCACCATTACTCTCAATTATTCATATTTTAATTTAGATCTTTTTCTAGTTTTAGTTCTAGTTATTTTCAGAATACGTACAAATTTAGTCCCTATAGATTCGACCTCGGTCTCACATAGGTATTACTATATCGCGACCCTACACTTGGGGTTGTGAACACTTGGCGTTGTGAACACTAGTGAGACAAACACTATTCTATAGTTTTACGACTAGTGGCCCATTAACGAGCGATTTAGAGCTTGTTCAGATAATCAAAGCATTTCTGGAATGAATTAAGTAGGGAGATTTCTTGTGCGTAATGATTAGGGTTTAGATTAGCTAAGTTCATAGTGTGGCCTATTCGTAATTATTAAAAAATGGCGATTCTGTCATAATCGCTCTAAACTGTTGGTTCATGTCTAAATGAGTAGCTGGGTTGATTTAGTTTATTAATTGAGATCTGACTCCTAGTTGTCTTGGTTTTAGGTAGATCTTTATTTAGTTATGCTTGTCTTGATTAGTCAGTGATAGATTGGCTAGATTTGGACTCTACGTGAACAAATTCGGAGGCTAAATTTGATGTTTAAGTGATTGGGCGGATTCGTTAGCTTCCTACCATTAATTTATCGAATTTGTGCTATTTTTTACCGGCACCACCCGTGTATAGGCTCACTATGAACGTTAAGGGTTAGTAAGTGACAACATAGGCTAGTCAAATAAAAAAATTTCAAGTATTTTTTTGAAAATTTAAAATAGCGAAAATCCAGGACATTACAATCTACCCCCATTAAAAACAATTTCGTGCCCGAAATTGCCTAATGTAAATAAGTAAAGATATTCTAATTTCGTACGACTAAGTTTCGTTGATGTCATGTTCATACGTATGTTAAGGTGCATACTAACTACACTAGCCTGGCTTATGTCTACCCCCCTTAAAACCTTTTCACCTTGACAGTTTACTACAATTTTCCAAAAGATTTGGATTCGTGACGACATTTCTGAAAGGACGAGATATAATGTGGAATAAATAAACAATTACTCTCAATTACTTAGAGTATTGAAATCTTGATTCTAAATAGTTCATAGGACAACCTTATTTCACGACGTCTTTGAGATCAAAACTTTTAAACATAGTAAGAGATAATCAACACAAACAGAGCAATAAAGAGATAATCAATCACAACCAATGCACAAGGAATTATAGTAGTTCGGTGGTTAACCGTACACTTACTTCACTACCAAAATTACTACCCTCGTAATTTTGGCTTTCACTATATTAAGGTTTTCATAGGGTCACCTTAACAACATTATATAGTTCTTGTGATTTTCAAGGGTTATCACAACAAAATCCACTTTGTGATTTTCACGGGCTCACCACAAAACAACCCGCTGAAATTTTCGAGCTATCTTAGAAAAACCTAAATGAAACGAAATGAATATACAATACTTATCTTCAGATACCGAGTCGAAGATGTAATTGAAGTTTAATTGCAGCAGTCTTTTTTCTTGGGAAATTGATGAAGCAATATATGTATTCAGCCTAAAAAGAATATATGAATCTAATATATTTTCAATATTATAAACAAAACCCTAATTGTTGCAAATTCTATTATCTGAATCTCAAGTAGAGTTTAAATAACTCTTTTAAATATAATTGAAACTAAGTTGAGAAAGAAAATAAAATAAGCTAAAGAAAAATTAGAATTATCGCACAAATAGCTTAAAGAGGGCCTGACTTTCTCTCTAACTTTAAGGAGGTTTTTCACCAATTTTTATTATTGTAATGAATGGGAGAATGTCTCTATTTATAGCCAAAATATTCAAAAATTTGGCTGGATTGATTTTTGGTTCGGCTGGCTGGATTCAAATGATTGCGTTCCAATGGCTCTTGGATTTTGTGGGATAAGATCTTTAAAAAATTTGGCTGACCTGATTCAAAATTCGGCTAGTTGAATACAGGGTTCGGCTAGTCGAATATCCTTGAGATCCAAAATTTTATATTACTTGAAACTTGACCGAACACACTCGGACTGGCCAAACGGACGGGTTCGGCTGACCGAACCTAAAGTTGGGTTGTCCAAACTTGCCACAGAAAACACCATACTTGCTGAATACTTGCCCAAATTATGTTGTGTTGGCCAAAGGTAATTAGGCTGGACAAACTTGAAGTTGAGCTGGCATAACTTCAGTGTATTTTACTTAGTATTGTATATTATTATGTCACCACATGAAATACACCTAACCTAGGGTCGTTCTACGATTATACCACCTGTTGGTTGACACATACAGAGTACTTCAGTCTTTAAACCATGCATAACCTTTAAGACTTAAGATGTTGAGTCACCCTTGAGATGTTGATCCAGTCTTTACGTGATCTTCATGAGTTGTTGAATAACATTTTCCTGAGTGCTTTGTGATCCAACCGGACTATGAAATTTGACAACACTGATTGTGCTTTAAATTTAAGCACTTATAATCTCCCCCTTTATCAAGTTCATGACAAAACATAATCATACACAACTCATCATACAATTTTACAACATCTTATAGACTCATCATACTATTACAAGCTCTGGTTCAAAAGAACATATGTACACCACCTGTAGTATCATAACTTGAATTTAAGAAGGCAAAACCCGAAAAGGCTGCGGAAGTTGTTTATGGTATTTGTGCTTGTAACATACATATAACTGAAAATTGTCCAACAACTCCTGCTTTTCAAGAGATATTGAATGAGTAATCAAATGCTGTAAACAACTACCAAAGACCTTTCAGAAGACCCACCTCAAATACATACAACTCCAACTGGAGAAACCATCCAGATTTCAGTTGGAGGAATGGACAAATGGCTAACCCACAAGAGGCTCTTATGCAATTCTTAAATCAAAAGAGGCCTCAAGAGGATACGGTTCAAAAATTCATGCAAAACCAAGAGTTATTCAACCAGAATACAGTGCAAGCATTCCAGGATCTCAAAACAACAATGGGAATGTTTGCATCGTCAATTCAAAGGATTGAGTCACAACTAATGAGCAGGAAAAAATGGACGCTTCTAGCCCAACCCTCCCCAATCCAAAACCAAAATGTGAAATTAGTGACCCAAGCTCTTCAAATCAAATGGAGCAAGCCAAGTCTATCACCACTCTTAGGAGTGGAAAGACAATTGACAAATCTATTCCGGTGAGGGCTGAAAAGTCAAGGATCCCAGAAGAAGATAAGAATGATAGACCTAGCATTGCATTACATGGGTTAGAACCGGAATCTCAAAGTAAGCTGATTGTGTCATTTTCCCAATGGATGATTGCACCAAAACCTCTAACTAACTCCCAGGATATTCTAGAGGTGTTTAAGCAAGTGAGGGTCAACATCCCTCTAGTGGATGTCATTAAACAAATCCTTTTATATGTCAAATTTTTTAAAGATCTATGCACTACCAAAAAGTGACAAAATATTCAAAAGAAAATTTTTCTGACAGAAAAAGTAAGTGCCATCCTCAAGTAAGATGTGCCACAAAAATATAAAGATCCTGGTAGCCCAACTATCACCTGTATAGTCGAGAATCACCAAATTGAGCACACACTTCTTAACTTAGAAGCAACCGTTAATTTGATTCTTTTCTCGGTATACAAACAATTGGGTCTAGGTGAATTAAAACCCACTCGGACCACTTTACAACTTGTTGATCGTTCATTCCGTGTACCGAGAGGGATGATAAAAAATGTGTTGGTTCAGGTTGACAAATCTACTATCCAGTAGATTTTATCGTCCCGGATACTCAGCCTATCATAGATATGAGCACTCAAATACCCGTCATTCTTGATCGCCCATTCCTTGTTACCCCAAATGGCATAATTAATAGTAGGAATGGAATTATGAATTTATCTTTCGGGAATATGACGTTGGAGCTCAATATCTTTTTCAACATGAGAAAATAGTCAGAGGATGTTAATGATATCCACGACATTAACTTGATAGATTCTTTCATGGAAGATAAAGCATTATTCTCTGACCCTCTAGAGACGTGTTTGGCCCACTCCCCTGATTTAGATGATGATATGATTATGAAGATGGATGCCTTACTTGATTCTGCATCGGTACTTGAAGTTAATCGGTGGAGGCCACAATTTGAAACTTTGCCTCAAACCGATGTAGTGCCTCTACTGTCTAGTTTCAAGGCACCGAAGCTTGACCTAAAACCTTTACCCACTGATCTTAAATATGTATATTTAGGTCAAGATGAGACATACTCGGTGGTGATTTCTTTCCACCTTGAGAAAGAACAGGAGAGTGTGCTTATTTCCACTCCCAATGAGCATAAAGGAGCCTTTGGATGGTCGATTACGTACCTCAAGATAATTTACCCTCTGATTTGTACTCACCGCATTCATCTTGAGGATAATACAAAAACTTCTTGGCAACCACAACATCGATTAAATCCAAACATGAAGGAAGTGTTAAGGCTAAGGTACTTAAGTTGTTGGATGTGGGTATTATATACCCTATATCTGATAGTCAATGGGTAAGTCCAACTCAGGTAGTTCCTAAGAAGTCTGGAATCACCATCGTAGCCAATATTGACAATGAACTCGTGCCAATTAAAGTCACTACTAGTTGAAGAATGTGCACTGACTACAGGAAGTTGAATACCATCACAAGGAATGACCACTTTGCCCTTTATTGATCAAATTTGGAAAAGCAACTGGTCACTCTTACTACTGTTTTCTTAAGAGGTATTTGGGCTACAATCAAATAGAGATAGCCCTTGAAGATCAAGAAAAGACAATATTCACATGCCACTTTGGCACCTTTGCTTACCAAAGGATGTCATTCGGGCTGTGTAAGGCCCTTGCCGCGTTTCAGCGATGTATGTTGAGTATGTTTTCTGATATGGTAGGATAATATTTAGAGGTCTTCATAAACAACTTCTCAGTTTTTGGTCCATCCTTCAACGAGTGTTTAGAAAATCTTTAAAAAATGTGCTGAAGTGATGTGAGGAAAAGAATTTGATTATGAATTAAGAGAAATGATATTTCATGGTTTCCAAGGGAATTGTGCTTGAACACATAATTTCATCCAAGGGAATTGAGGTAGACAAGGCAAAATTTGATCATATCTCTAACCTACCTCCACCTAAGAGCATACGTGACGTGAGATCCTTCTTGTCATGCCCCAAACCCAGAAATCGTATTCACAGGAATCCCAATCGCTAAATTCGGAACCGACAGCCTCCGTAATACCCCATTCTCGGCTCCCAACGCCCATATGCTAGGTTCTAATCCTGAAATCCTACAAGGAGGATTTTTCAACGTACATTTATCTTGTAAGAAACATAATCACAAGTTTACCCAAATCACAAAGGCAACATCATCATCACATATCCACTAATATAAACATTTGAATACAATGCTAAAAGGAAAATACAAATGTCAAAATCAAAGCTCCAAAAGTCAGTTACATGCTCTAAGCTCCACGCTGCTACAACCTAACATCACCTGCATGCATCTATCATGCATAAGCTTATAGAAAGCTTAAAGGGTGATTTAAGTGTGTGCATAAGGTTAAGTGTCAAGTATTCAATATAATGTCATAATCATACAACATTGGAAATACTGGTAAGATCATGAATCATACGATATCAAAGTAAGAAGAAATACTAACAAGTCCATAAAATTATCATCAACCTCATCTAGGATATGCGATGAAAAGACATATCAAGTCAATGTCATATACTGAGAAAGTAATGTAAATCGGATATGTAATGCGGAAACATAATGAACCAGATATCAGATATTGAGGATGCAATACAATATGCAATTCGGAAGAGCTACGAATACCATCAACCTCATCTAGGTCATATAAATGCAGAAACATAACAACCTAGAATGCCATATGCCGAGAATGTAATGAAATATGCAATATGTGGTGCGAATGAAATGACCAAGCTGCAGTGTGAATTCGAGATGGTAGTACGTGGTATTGCAGGCTATGAGGCCTATCACAAAGGACTTTTATCCAAACCAGTCCCATACCTAAATTTGGATAGATAGACTGAATGTGGTAAGCTCCTGATCTCAGGTTAGTCGTGCGCCCTAACCGAAATCCTGACCATTGCGAAAGTACACATAATGATCAGTTGTGCACCACTAGCCCAAGTGGATAGTGAATGAATGAATGAATATAATGTTGAGTATGCAACTCCTGCTCCACAAATCAGTACCGTAAATCTCAATAATCATCACTGGGGTTTAGTACACTCCAAGCTAGCTACCGCCCCAACCGGCCGCGTAGCCCAGCGAGTGGAAAAGACGTTACTACCCGTCTGCCAATAGTATACCAATGCCTATCTGGCTCGTCGATAGTGGACCCATTTAGGAGATGGCCAAACTCAGCCTAGCTTATAGGCCCCTCACTCGGGCGGATAAGGCCACACCCCCTCCCAACCGACCACGACATAGTGGGAGACGCGGCCTACTGGTATTCGGCACTCGAGCGCTCATGTATCCACTCGGTCTAGACGTTGGGGCATCTCCTGGCCACGAAAGTTTAGGGACTTTCACCCACGGACATCCAAAGTGCCCAGATGCTCGAACCAAACATTTTCGGTGTCCCATCTAGCCATCCATGACATGTCTGTAGAGGCTACGGCCCTGATGTCGCTAAGGCGTACAATAATCACAACACATAATACAAGGTGCATAAGTCATACAATCCAGTCATGCATCAATCCTGCGCTTACCGTGCGCTCATGTGAGATAACCTCTGCCTATCAAGGAGTCATAAAAACTTACCCAATAACATATGCAATGGTCAACCACATCTTATAACAAACATGCAGATGATGCATATGGGCATGTATCATGATGCTATGCTGTCACATACTCATAATCGGTATCAATAACTGGCATTGATAATCGACCTCGACAATGTGGACATTTAACTAATATTGCCCTGAATGGCCCACAAGAGACTAATGTATAGTGGACCCATGGCCTCACACAAGGGCTAAATATACAACACCATGGGCCTCACTCAAGAGCTTAATACACATCACGATGGGCCTTTCACATGGGCCTAACATACATCACAATGGGCTTCATCGCCTGGCCCTCAAATGCATCACAATGGGCCTCATCACATAGGCCTTATCTACATCACATTGAGTCTCAAACACATCCCCGAGTACATATCACAATAGGCCTCAAATACGGGCCACATATACATCACATTGGGCCTCGTCAATCGACCTCGATATCCGGGCCTCAACAATCGGCCTCGACAATCGGAATCAGCCTCGATAAATGACCTCGAAATCGACCTATACAATCGGCCTTAACAATCAGAATCTGCATCGACAATCGGCCTCGACAATCAAAATCAGCTTCGATAATCGGAATCGGCCTCAACAATCGGAATCGGCCTCCACAATCGGAATCGAAATCGGCCTCAACAATCGGAATCGATATCGACAATGTGAATTGGCCTCGATAATCTGCCTCGACAATCGGAATCGGCCTCGATAATCTACCTCGACAATCGACCTAGACAATCGGAATCGTCCTCGACAATTGGAATCGGCCTCGACAATCGAAATCGGCCTTGACAATCGGAATCGGTATCGATAATCGAAATTAGCCTCGATAATTAAAATTGGTAATCGCCGTAACAAAGGGCCAAAGTGAAGGTCACAATGTGGACATTTAACCATCATCGTCCATCAATGTGGACATTTAACCAACATTGCTTCTAAGAAATGACCCACATAGAGTCAAGCGTTCAGTGGGCCCATGGCCTCACACAAGGGCCAAATATACATCGCAATGGGCCTCACACAAAGCCCAAATATACATTGCAATGGGCCTCACACAAAACCCAAATATACATCGCAATGGGCCTCACTCAAGGGCCACATATACACCACATCAGGCCTCATCATATGAGGCGGAAATACATCACAATGGGCCGCATACCAGGTCCTCTTATACATCAAGTGGGCCACATCATATGGGCCACATATAGAACACATCGGGCCTCTCAAGGCAGTGGGCCTCACAGCCCCTAGCTGGGTTTCAAACAGACATCACAGTGGGCCCAGAAATGCAATGATGGATACCAGCCCTACTGCTTCCTGCGGTGTCGATCAACTGAGATTTGGATCTGTCTCATCCTCAGGCCCATGGCCTAAAATAATAAGGAAAATGGGATGGACGGTCTAGATAAAATATACATGCAAGGTGGGCCTCACACACCACTAATGGGCCTACAATGGATGACCAACAGAGATAATACACAGCAAGGTGGGGTCCATAACTGGACGTCCAGCTCACCAGCGTGTGGGCCTGCTTGGCGTCCAACGATTGGACAATTGGAATGAAGCACTTACATGAGGTGGGCACCACTTGTAGACGATTCACCAGGAGGGTGGACACGTCCAGCAGATAGACGGTGTGGTTGCACAACACAAACATCATGAGAATTTCCACCGTCCAGAGACTTTGGACGGTGTGAATAAATACACATCTGGTGGGTCTCACCGTCCTATCCATCTAGACGGTGTGGACCCCACACGCATCAAATGCAAGCCCCACCGTCCACGTGGTCGGTGGGTGAGGTACATACAACAAAAAGGGACCCACGTCCCTCAGATCTCACTGACGTCAATCCAGGAGGTGGAGTTGGTGGGACCCACAACACTTCTGACGTCCAACTATAGCTGTTAAGCTGGGGCCCACCGTCCAGGGCATCTGAATGGTGTAGATCAACATATACATCAGATGGGGTTCACGCACACGTGGCCCACTTGATTGCATCAAGTAGATATTTGTATTCTCTCCATCCAGGCCTGTCCAAACGGACAGGCAGATGGATCCTGCCCGCTGGACAGTCAGCGTGGATGAAATGCCCGCATCATGTGGGCCACGTCCTGGGCAGCGTGGATCTTCAACATACATCATGGCGGGTCCCACGTCCCAAGCAATGGACGACATGGGTATACGGCACATGCATCAGGTGCGTCTCACACACTCCAAACTGTTGGATGGTGTGGACGGAATATATCTTCAAGGTGGGCCATCAAAAAGGGAGAAGAAAGAGGAGAAAGAGAGAGAAAAAGAGAACGGATGGAGGAGGGACCCCGCCACTATGGGCCCCTCTTTAATACAAAGCATTCATCAAGATGGGTCCCACCACAAGTGGGCCCTCAAATCATCAAAACCAAATGCTATAAACACCCACCTTTGATCTCTTCTTCCTTCTTCCGCCAACACGATCTAGAGCTACAAGGGGTGGATTTTAACGGTTGAGATGGACTTTGAATGGTGGGGATGGGAGGTAGGAAGGTGGGACACACCAAGATCTCTCTCATGGAGGTTGGGACGTGAGTTGCTTGGGAGAAAATGAGAGAGATAAGAGAGATGAGAGAGATAAGAGATATGAGTGATGGGTGAGTGAGTGATGGGAGTACTTGTGTAAGGGAGAGAGTTGACTTTGGGGATGGGTGTGAGTGATGGGAGTGATGTGTACTTGTTTGATATGATTGATGGGATTAATGTGATGGATTCTCTTGCGATTAGCAACGCGCGGCATTTTCCTTGAACTGAACGTGGGCCCACATCTCCTGGCCCGGGTATCCCCTCAGCGCGTGAAACGCGGCATCGGAACCGCGGCGATGGCGCGGTCGCAAGGATACAAGTCTCGGGTCAAGCCGACTCTGATATACGGAACATGACTCAGGATCACGCACAAACACTGATAACAGATCGCGGGTAGCCAGAATTTGACCGGGAGGACCACGAAAGCCTACGGAACGGTACGGTATAGGATACGGACCTTACAGCTCTCCCCACCTAATAAAAATTTCGTCCTCGAAATTTATAGAACAGACAAAGGAATATGAAACATCATCAAGTATATAAGTCAAGGCACAATCAATCTACCAAAGGATGAAGATAGCTCTCTCTAATCTCAACCTCGCCCTCCTAAGACGCATCATCAACACTATGATGACCTTACTAATCTTCGGATCCCAAATCAGAGACGATTGAAACTGGAATACTATGCAGCCTCACAATCTCAAAAGTAGGGGGCTATATCAGAAAATCTCTAAATTATTCGAACTCAGGGATCTAATCATTCTAAGTTATCAACAATCATAAAGTGCAGGGTAGCTATCAGCAGATATGTGATATTATCTTCAGGTATTCCCAAGTTATGCTTTGATACCAACTTTTGTCACGCCCCAAACTCGAAAATCGGATTCACAGGAATCCCGATCGCCGAATCCGGTGCCGACATCCTCCGTAGTACCCCATTCTCGGCTCCCAACGCCCATATGTCAGGTTATAATCCTGGGATCATATAAGGAGGATTTTTCAACGTACATTTATCTCGTAAGAAGCATAATCATAAGTTTACCCAAATCACAAAGGCAACATCATCATCACATATCCACTAATATAAACATTTGAATATTGCTAAAAGAGAAATACATATGTCAAAATCAAAACTCCGGAAGTTAGCTACATGCTCCAAGCTCCACGCTGCTGCAACCTAACATCACCTGCACGCATCTATCGTGCATAAGCTTATAGAAAACTTAGAGGGTGGTGTAAGTGTGTGCATAAGGTAAGTGCCAAGTATTCAATATAATATCATAATCATATAACATCGAAAATACTGGTAAGATCATGAATCATACGATATCAGAGTAAGCAGAAATATTGACAAGTCCATAAAGATATCATCAACCTTATCCAGGATATGCAATGAAAAGACATAGCAAGCTAATGTCATATATTGAGAAAGTAATGTAAATCGACTATGTAATGTGGAAACATAATGAACCAGATATTAGATATCGAGGATGCAATACAATATATAATTTGGAAGAGCTACGAATACCATTAACCTCATCTAGGTCATATAAATGCAGAAATATAGCAACCTAGAATGTCATATGCCGAGGATGTAATGCAATATGCAATATGTGGTGCGAATAAAATGACCAAGTTGCAGTGTGAATTCGGGATGGTAGTACATGGTATCGCAAACTATGGGGCCTATTACAAAGGACTTCTATCCAAACCAGTTTCATACCTAAATTTGGATAAATAGACTCAATGTGGTAAGCTCCCAGTCTCATGTTAGTCTCGCGCCCCAACCAAAATCTTGGTCATTGCAAAAGTACACATAACGATTAGTTGCGCACCACCAACATGAGTGGATAGTGAATGAATGATTGAATATAATGCTAAGTATGTGACTCCTGCTCCACAAATCAGTACCGTACATCTCTGAGATCATCACCGGGGTTTAGTACACTCTAAGCTAACTACCGCTGCAGCCTGCCGCGTAGCCCAGCTAGTGGAAAAGACCTCACTTTCCGCCTGCCAGTAGTATACCAATGCCTACCCGACTCGTCGATAACGGACCCATTTGGGAGCTGATCAAACTCAGCCTAGCTTATAGCCCCCTCATTCGGGCGGATAAGGCCACACCCCCTCCCAACCGACCATGACACAGTGGGAGATGTGGCCTATTGGTATTCGGCACTCAGGCGCTTATATATCTACTCGGTCTGCGTCTCCTGGCCACGGAGGTTTAGGGATTTTCACCTACAGACATCCAAAGTGCCCAGATGCTTGAACCAAACATTTTCGGTGTCCCATCTAACCATCCACGACAAGCCTGTGGAGGCTACGACCCTGATGTCGCTAGGGCGTATAGTAATCACAACACACAATGCAAGGTGCATGAGTCATACAATTCAGTCATGCATCAATCTTGCGCATACCGTGCGCTCATGTGAGATAACCTTTGCCTATCAGGGAGTCACGTAACAACCTGCCCAATGACATATGCAATGGTCAACCACATCTCATAACAAACATGCAGATGATGCGTATGGGCATGTATCATGATGCTATGCTGTAACATACTCATAATCAGTATCAATAACCGACATCGACAATTGACTTCGACAATGTGGACATTTAACCAACATTGCCCTCAAGGAATGGCCCACATAGAGCCTAACATATAGTGGACCCATAGCCTCATACAAGGGCCAAATATACAATACCATGGGTGTAACGCCCTGAAAATCGGGGGTCGAGCATAAACTCAACTCCCGAGTTCCAGAACATCACTTATGCAACAAAATGAATGATGATTGAATGTTGACTGTATTCGTGCATTGAACATGAGTGAGATTAAGCCAAAACAGCATATCATACTCCAGAGACAGTTAAGTTTGCAAGCGGAAGACTGTGATAGATAGATAAAATATATAATTTATGATGAGTCTCCAGAGTGTGATAACATTACCAGGTTAAATAAATACAAGTGCGGTTCTAAAATGTACCAAATCTGAGGAAGTGTAACGCCTCCTATCCCATGTACCATAGCCCCGTCAATACAATATCAGGTCTTCATTAACCTGCCAGAGAGATACAGATAGGAGAACTCCTCCTATCATCGCAGAAGTAGTCCGGCTCTGCTTCAGAAGCATCGCCATCACCTGAAACTCAACAAATCTGGTGGGTGTTTGGAACACCGTCCCGTAACGTGGGAGTGAGTGATCAACTCAGTGGAACAGTAAAGCATAAGTTAACATGTTATCAAATCAATCAAGCAGTAATGATAAAGCAGTACAAATCAAGCATTTCTAACTACTCTTGTTAAGTGCAAAAATGATATGACATGATGTTGTATGCCCTTGCCAAACCACCCTCAAGTGACATCATCTTACGTTCGCGAATGCTAACTCCCTCAGTGCGCCACATCTACAAAGCACATGCGGTGCGATGATGCTCATGATTACCAAGTTTTTATTAGTCCATTTCAAACAACAGTATTGGGAAACTAAGGTACCTCCCTTGTATCATTCCCAACATGATCCATTCTAGGGTCGTCAATCCTAGTTGTTCTCATACGATGTTATGGTTTGAGAAGCTTAGTGAAGGCATCGCAAAGGGCTCGTCACCCGTCAGCGCGGATACAGATCTCACCGTATGCGGCTCAATTGCTGGCCATCAGCTCGAGTACAGGTCTCA
Organism: Magnolia officinalis; assembly: GCA_021015155.1. Classification (NCBI taxonomy): domain Eukaryota; kingdom Viridiplantae; phylum Streptophyta; class Magnoliopsida; order Magnoliales; family Magnoliaceae; genus Magnolia; species Magnolia officinalis. The sequence continues at coordinate 43,393,984 of JAJHSJ010000001.1, forward strand.
CCATACTCGACTCAATCACTAGCCGTCAGCTCAAGTACAGGTCTCACCGTACTCGGCTCAACTCACACTCTAGTTGCTGTGAAAGACTCGCGGCCAATCACAGACCCTTGGAGTGTACTCGATGATACCACGGAGGACTCGTCGCCCGTCAGCACGAGCACAGATCTCACCGTACTCGGCTCTCGCCGAAGTATCGACAGCTCGAATACAGTGTCCCATACCACCGTATTCGGCTCACGAGTTGGTTGCGCAATGGTCACTACGGGGAGGCACATGGCCCCAGCGTAGGCCGACAGCTCGACCACGGTGTCCCATACCACCATGCCCGGCTCATGCGTCTTAGCGGATCGAGGTACCATGGTTACAAAGGGGTTTCACTGGTAAGTTTGGTACCCTAGGTTCAAGCAGTAGCGTCCAAACAGGGTGAACATGCATAAGGCAGATCGGGTTACTTGACGAGCTCGACTAGCACGATCACCCGTTGAGCTGCACGACATGAAGTGCATAAACAACTTCGTGTGGCCTAGCCACTGCCGACAGGCAACGCACGACTCGAGTTCATCGAACACATCCCACGTGGCAAATGAATCTCAGCCACGAGTTCAATCTCGTTACCGATTGCCTGGACTATAATCATAGCCCCAAACACAATCAATTACAGAGATATAAAGCAGTAATGGATCAGGATTCAAATCATATAATCACAGTCTGGTATTATCCGTTTAGGGCTGCCAGGGCTGTTGCACGCACTCGTTGCTCCGCTCCCCCATCACCCATGACGGATCATACAACGTAAATATAAATTTAAGCATATGCATTACATAGTTAAAATCATAAAGCAGTTAAGCATGTTATGAATCACAACACAAGCATGAGTTTGTACATGTTCAATTCCTAATCACACAACTATCAAGGGAGATCATACACATAGTTAAAAGAGGTTGAGAATCATATCTCAACACCCTTATACATTGCAATTTGCTAACTACTACACATTCAGACATTACAAGAAACACTTAAACAAACATACATCAACATACATGACATATGTCGATCACATAGGCATTAGGCCAAATCCTTTCACTAGGGAGTTGCCCCAATCATAACACGCGTACACCCACGACGGATAGTCATGGCAAGCAGGAATCCAAGTTCCATATTCATTCAGCCATTTCCACAAACACTTGGGCCACACATTTTAGCATATATAGTGTATATTGGCCGTGGCGTGACTTAGGGCAAATCCTTTCGTCAAAGGGGGTATCACCAATACATCAATCATGAATCCATGACAATTAGTCATGGCGAGCACGAATGAGAATTCTATACTCATTCAGTCATTTCCACAAACACTTAGAATACACTATTCCAACATACATAGTGTATGTTAGCAACATGTGTTAGGGCGAACTCTTTCGTCAAGCGGTTATTTTATCCGCGTGTACCATGATCATACCACAAATAATCATGACAATTACATTTCCAAAATTCGCACGTATGCGGTATTTCTAAAATACGTAATTTCAACATACATGACATTTACACATGAACATGTATTTTTGCGATTCTTTTCGCCAAACTAGCATTTTATCCACATATGATATAATCAAACATTAAATAAACATGTCAAACATTTTTCCAAGAAAAATACGTATACGGTATTTCTACGTATATCTAGAGTATGTGAAAATCTATATTCTTTATCGCTAATCGAAACAGGAAACGGAAAGCACTTTGTACATGTGCATTTGCATGCAGATCATGAATCTATCATTATCTGACATTGAAAGCGTTGAAAAACGTAACTTATACGCTTAAAGTCCTCACCTTTGTCGTAGAATCGTAACGGAGTTGATAGGTTCGTTAAGCTTTCGTATACGGGAACTAGGCGACCTAGAGAAGGAAATAGGTTAGCTATTTCATAACCTACAACTATCAAATCCCCCAAACAGGTTAGGGTTAGGGTTTATTACCTAGAAATGACGCCGGAATCGCCAGGAACGCGTCAAGAAAGGGATGGTGCAGCCCGCGTGGTGGCAGGGAACGACGGCAGGGAGATTCTCCCACTTCTCCCTCACTTCCTCTCTCTTTTCCCTCTCTCAAATCCAAATTCGTATGGCTGGAATGGGAGAGGGTTTAAGGTCCTTATATAGCTTAAAACTTCACCGAAATAGACTCCTGTTCAAGGTTACTGCTAATATAAGATATTCGCCACTTTTCCAGCTCAAAAGAGGTGTTCTGGTGGCCCTCTTTGAGCCAAACGTCAGACTTAAGCTCACCACCTATGGATCTACGTGGGATTACGTTTTCGACTCGATCAGATTCCCAGATCGCACGTGGCGGACCACTTTCAGTTCAACGGTCAGTGGGCCACGATCAGAAATTCCAAGTACATGTAAATGTTCCTGAAATTTTTCTTAATCCGAGGGTGTAATTTGGTCTGATTCTGACGGTCAGGTTGCTTAATACTAACGCGCAACCAAATGATGCCAGATCACTATTCCAGATATTTTTATTTGGATGGGAATAGTGTTTTTCACACTCCCTCGCTCCGGAGTGAAAAGAATGGCCGTGGGACATCGGAATCATCTGATTTTTGAGATGACTGCCAAGCCCAGTGGGGCGGTCCTAGTTCCTTAGATTCGTGTTAATCGGACTCCCGATGTGCGATCTAGACCCAATACGAAGTTTCGTTTCATTCCCGAGAGCAGCCGGGTAATGAGTTTGGTTCTAAACTTTAGGGAAACCTAGAGTCACTGATTTTGCAAGTTTTGGGTCTTGCAGATCGTATTTAAAGCGATCCCAATGAATTTCATGGCTAATCGAGTTTGCACTTAGTTAACTTTGTTACATTTCTAAAGGATTTAATCCTAATTGTTTTCTGGTTGAGATGGTACTTAGGCCATTGTAGTTTGTATATAAAGTGAGGGTGGGATTTGTGAAGAAAATGGTTTAAGACGGGATTTGAGGCTTTGAATTGAGTGTTTGGGAAGTTAAACCTGTGTTAGGATTGACCCATCGCCTAAGGTCGTCTAATTCCAGGTTGGCGAAAATCCGGGATGTTACAATGGGCCTCACTCAAGAGCTTAATACACATCACGATAGGCCTTTCACATGGGCCTAACATACATCACAATGGACTCCATCGCCTGGCCCTCAAATGCATCACAATGGGCCTTATCACATAGGCCTCTTATACATCACATTGGGTCTCAAACATGGGTCTAGTACACATCACAATTGGCCTCAAATACGGGCCACATATACATCACATTGGGCCTCGTCAATCGCCTCGATATATAGGCCTCGACAATCGGAATCAGGCTCGATAATTGACCTCGATAACCGGCCTATATAATCGGCCTCAACAATCAGAATTGGCCTTAACAATCAGAATCAGCCTCAACAATCGGAATTGGAATCGGCCTCGATAATCGGCCTCGACAATCAGAATCGGCCTCGACAATCAAAATCGGCATCGACAATCGGAATCGGCCTCGACAATCGGAATCGAAATCGGCCTCAACAATCGGAATCGGTATCAACAATCGGAATCGGCCTCAATAATCTGCCTCGACAATCGGAATCGGAATCGGTATCGACAATCGAAATCGGCCTCGATAATATGCCTTGACAATCGGCCTCGACAATCAAAATCGGTATCGACAATCGGAATCGGCCTCGACAATCGAAATCGGCCTCGACAATCAGAATCGGCCTCAATAATCGAAATCGGTATCGACAATCGGAATCGGCCTCGATAATCAAAATCGGTATCGATAATCGAAATCGGCCTCAATAATCGGAATCAGTAATCACCCTAACAAAGGGCCTAAGGGAAGGTCACGATGTGGACATTTAACAATCATCGCCCATCAATGTGGACATTTAACCAACATTGCTCCCAAGAAGTGGCCCACATAGAGCCAAGCGTTCAGTGGGCCCATGGCCTCACACAAGGGCCAAATATACATCACAATGGGCCTCACACAAAGGTCAAATATACATCGCAATGGGCCTCACACAAAAGCCAAATATACATCGCCATGGGCCTCACACAAAGGCCAAATATACATCGCAATGGGCCTCACTTAAGGGCCACATATACACCACATCGGGCCTCATCATATGGGCAGGAAATACATCACAATGGGCCACATCCCAGGGCCTCTTATACATCAAGTGAGCCACATTATATGGGCCACATATACAACACATCAGGCCTCTCAAGGCAGTGGGCCTCACAGCCCCTAGCTAGGTTTCAAACAGACATCACAGTTGGCCTAGAAATGCAATGATGGATACCAGCCCTACTGCTTCCTGCGGTGTCAATCAACTAAGATTTGGATCTGTCTCATCCTCAGGCCCATGGCCTAAAATAATAAGGAAAATGGGATGGACGGTCTAGATAAAATACACATGCAAGGTGGGCCTCACACACCACTAATGGACCCACAATGGATGACCAACGGAGATAATACACAGCAAGGTGGGGTCCATAACTAGACGTCCAGCTCACCAGCGTGTGGGCCTGCTTGGCGTCCAACGACTGGACAATTGGAATGAAGCACTTACATGAGGTGAGCCCCACTTGTAGACGGTCCACCAGGAGGGTGGACCCGTCCAAGTGGGCCATGAAGTGGGTGGCTGGAGTGGATATAAAACTACATCACAGTGGGCTCACGGTCAGCAGCTCCTTGTTGCTGGATCGGCCCTGTTTGGGCAAATGTTTTTAGGTGTATTGAGGTGTATGGAATTGGCTGATATGATGTATTTAATGCTGTCAGTGGACTGTCGGTGGTTTGGGTGTAGTCACCAATTCCATGACCAATGTCTGAACGTGTTTGGGAGTCGTGGTATTGCAACCATCCCACCACCTAGGCGTGTTTGGGCAGTGGGATTAGAAGGGATTAAGTGCGATGGGATTCATCTGGTCCTGTCCCAATTCCACGCCATGTTTGGAAAAAATTTTTACACAGTCCAGACCTCTGGATATCACGGGCCATGCTTTCGGTGGCCCATGCACTACATGATAAAAAGTCAGATCCAATCCGTGCATCACGTGGGTCCTTCCATATATTTCCCATGAGGAAAAATTCTGTAGGGCCGGGAGATCGAGTACACAACTTATGTGTGTTGCATCTACAAACAGTAGTCGTCCATCTTTCCAACTCTTTACGGTTAAACGGATGCATCCAATCCATCCACCAACCTGCGATGGGATGATTGGCTATGAGGTCCTTGTGAAACTCTAACACACGGCTAGGATAAGCTGCATTGCTCGCCAACTAGCCAGCCTGGCAAGAAAAATAAAATGTAGAAGATAGAAAGCAGTGGGAAATGCAAGTACGTACACATGGATTGGATGTGACACAGTTCATGTGGACCAAAATGTTGTGGATGTCCCTTCATCATGCTTTGTCGATTTCTCTTCTTCAAAAGCTTGGAAAATGATCTTTGAGCCATTCGCAGGAGTAGCTACTGAGTAACATGCTTGGATGAGATCCATGCCGTTCAACAGTCGGCCATGTTGTGTATGTGACGTGGCCCACAAAATTAGGGTCATGGGTCGATCAGGTGGGCCAGTTGGACGTAAAAAGGCCATCGATGGTTCGAAAATGCTAACAATACATCTGTCCCTGGATGACTAGAATGGCCCATGCACCAACACAATCAAAAGTCCATATAGTGAAGAGATATCAAGGATCCAAAACGGTGGATATCACGGTCAATCCATAAATTTTATGGGTCAAATCTCTGGTGGACTATCTGTCCACGGTGGACACCATAGTTTCAACGCTATAGATCACTCAACCATAAGCACTCATACAAACCCAAACACACATCTGTAGGTCAAACGCATTATACAATAAACTGAGAAATAAATGCTCGCTCATTGGTCCCCTAAAATAAACTGAGAAGACTGGATGGTCCATTCATCACGATATGTACACCATCGAGTCTACCGTGTATTTGATGTGGCCCTTCCAATGAAGATATTGTTTCAGCTACTTCACCACGTGTTTTCAGTGAGCTATTCTACCATTTCAACGGCGTAGATTCTCCACCCAATTGACGTATTATCAAGAAATGAAGCCGTTGTATGAAAACAAAGTTGATGTCCCAACTGTCAACCACGTAAGATAATCAAACTGACCTGCACACAGAATGTTCGCTTCAGAATAAACAGAAATGGAATGGTCCAAGATGCACGAAAATAGCAATCAGACAAAATACATAACAGGGCCTTAGATTGCACGAAAATAGCAAACAGAAAACTCAACCTGAATTGAGCCGTGGGGATTTTATTTTATATTTAATTTTTTCATGAAAAAGACTCTTTGAGAAATGCTACATCAAGGCCCTATCTGCAACCATTAAAAGCAAGTGCGAAGTTGAAGATTAAATCATTCTAGTTTTTGGGTGGCTCATCACCAGGGCTTTGTGCTGAGTATATGCATTGGGTGGGCCACACTCAGTATATTGAATGCCCCATGTTGGCTAACTTTCCTTTTTAAACCATAAGTGGTCTCACATACTCGTTGCCAATTTGAAGATTAAATCATTCTGGTTTTTGGGCTATGGGAACATTCACACACGGTACTGAGTACCCATGATCCTGTGTTGAAACTCTTGTGAGTCTACCACTGAGGCATGAGTAAGGACCCCCTCCTTTCAAGTTCATCCATGTATATAGGTGACTTAAAAGAGATATGGGCTACTTACGTCTTGATTGCTTCTGGAAAATCAGATGAGAGAGAGGGTCTGGAATTTGCGTGTTCATTCTAATCTGCTACTGCTTCTGGTGATTCTGACTTATTTGAGGGCCTCCCTTCAAACATCTACAAGTAAACAGCCACACATTCATGCAAGTAAACATCTGCAAGTTAGTTGTTTAATCACTATGTCAGGCACTTACAATCAGTGATAAGAAAATCAAACGTTGTGCTTTCATAAAAATGAATCTACACCTCTTGGACTATTAAAGCGAATGAGAAGACATCTACACTCTTTCAGTGGGATGCAAAAGACGGTAAATATTAGGTGCCGTTGTTGTAGGGATCTGCCAAAGCAAAGTAAAAATCACAAAAGATAATGCAAACTAGGTAAAGCCTGCATATATTAAGTTCCCCCGGCTCCTGACATGGTGGGATTTAATTGTACAATAAAATATATGCAGAGATAAGGTTTGATTGAATACTTAGCTCATTGGAAAACTTTTAAACATGCTTTGTATGAGCTCTATTACTAATAGTGGCAAGTCGATTCAATCAAATAGTATCATGTCAAGGATAACTAAAACATTTAACCAGCATTCCTTTCAACGATCCTTTGCGTGGACTGAACCAGCCATCTAATCAATCAATAGCAGTAGCAGTAGCAGTGCCTAATCTGTGTGGCCGTTTGATGACCTACATGTTAACAAAGACAGTTCTCCGTAATTTAAAAAAGAAGCTTGTGGGGCCACTTTGGAAAAACCACTAAAGCTGCGTTGAGAAGACCACGCCGGAAGTGAAAAGATACATTATTGAGTGCGGTGGTCCATTCGTGTTTGGTTGAGGTTGAGGTCCATCTTGACTAATCAAAATGAGGCTCAAACAACTGCATAGATGGCTGATCCGGACCATTTATTTAGTAGGCCATACAGCCAATAGCCAACTGTACACAAATAACAGTCTGGTCAGACAATTCAGCCCATCTGAATGGTGGATCTCAAACAACATGCTAAAATACAACATCTTCGTCCCATGATCCTGTGTTGAAACTCTTGTGAGTCTACCACTGAGGCATGAGTAAGGACCCCCTCCTTTCAAGTTCATCCATGTATATAGGTGACTTAAAAGAGATATGGGCTACTTACGTCTTGATTGCTTCTAGAGAATCAGATGAGAGAGAGGGTCTGGAATTTGCGTGTTCATTCTAATCTGCTTCTGCTTCTGGTGATTCTGACTTATTTGAGGGCCTCCCTTCAAACATCTGCAAGTAAACAGCCACACATTCATGCAAGTAAACATCTGCAAGTTAGTTGTTTAATCACTATTTCAGGCACTGACAATTAGTGATAAGAAAATCAAACGTTGTGCTTTCATAAAAATGAATCTACACCTCTTGGACTATTAAAGTGAATGAGAAGACATCTACACTCTTTCAGTGGGATGCTCGACGGTAGATATCAAGTGCCATGTAGCGATCTGCCAAAGCAAAGTAAAAATCACAAAAGATAATGCAAGGATAGAAGTGTTTGTTGCAGAAGAACTATATGATCCATACCCCGATGTATGCAAATTTTGTTCATGCAAGGCCCATGGTTCATTGATTCACACCACTGAATCGATGCAGAATCATAGAAAAAAGAATTGGAGTCTCCTTTGAAAGTGATGGAGGCATTTTAACTCACCTTAGTGATGATTTGTGGCAAAATATAGTGTAAGTTTGGAAAGGATAAAGTTCACTTTCGGCTAAGATGTCCGGGTTGGCAGTTGCAGACCCGCAGATAGCTTCCCAGATCTTTTCAGGGTGACAGTGCAGTGTTAAGCCCTGGTGATAGGGTGCAATGTGTCAATTGGTGTTAGCAATGGTCACCTTCAAGGGATGAGGAAATTGTCAATCTAGCCAATTTGCTGCATCTCATTGAAGTCGATTAATCTTCCTGTTGCCTCCAAACACAATCTGTTGCCTACACACAGAAACAGATGTTACCCACGAAATGATACAGGTAACCAATCCGGGTTTCAAGTAGTCATACCTGGCCCTTGGAGCAACTGAGAGCAAGAGGCTGGACTTCTAAATTGGAACCTCATAGTAATGGAGGTTAAGGGAGATATGGATAAAAGAAAGGATCAATGCATGCAATTCAACCAAATGGTACACTCCAATATACATAATGAGATTTGTAGTTAAGATGCAGTTATACATGCCACATCAAAGAGTTCGAACATAAGTTATCTATTGTCTACCAAAATTTAAACAGCAAGTTCTTCAACACCATCCAAACCTACAGCTTAATTATTATATACAATATGAAGAATAAAACCAAGATTGCAACTACTAATGCTACCACCACTTGCCCGAGATTCAGGGTGGCATCATCTGTTTGTGTACTCTTGCACATCATGGTTCTCGGAATTTCTTGGACAGAATTCCGAGCATCTGTAGGTGAATGTACCTCTCCACATCCCCTGTTAATTAATCCACTACTTGAACTTGCATAGTTTGCATTCCACCATGCGGTCGCATCTTGGAATGTTTTGAATGATCGATGTCTGGCACCGCTAAATCCCTCCACATGCAGTCGTGCCTCATCCCAGGACATATATATCCCCGGTCGTCGTACATGGATTACAACATAATATTTATTGTTACCCATCTGCATTCACATAAATATGACGAGGATAGGAGAAAAATCATGTTATAACGTATGAAATGAAAGCATGTGAAGATGATATATTGATAAAACCGCATTTAAGCAAGCATCATAAATATGTAAATGCAAGCAGAATGTTATACTGGCTAAGTATCCAACAAACATTTAGCATGAATATAAATACATCACAAAAAGATTAGAAACTAAACTAACTGTTCATTTCCTTTCAGTATATAGTTATTACAAAACCACAAAATAGATTTTTCGGTTTCGATGCATAATAAAAGTATTTTAATCCATCAAGAAGAAACCCCCACCATTTCCTCCATTCATATCAGACAAGGTTTTTTTCAACCACTTCACCCTCCGCTCCGGGCGAAGATTTACGAAAAAGGATGCTAGCTGCTTATCCCAAGTCAACATCTGACCAACCTCTATAAACTCTTTGTTGGTCAGTCCCTGAACCTCCTCGAGGACATCCAGCACTTTACCAGTGCGGTTCATCTCCTTTCCAAGTCCAAAGTTTTGCATTGCCTCCGCCACACCATCCAGGGAAGTGCCAAGGACGTCACAGGGATGAGCAGCACGCATCCGTTTCACAGAAGCACTCCCACCACGACTACTCTCAGAGTCACTCGCTCGGTTGGGAGTGCTACGAAATGAACGATTTCCAGTTGCCCGACGAGACTCATTTGAATAGTCATAATCCCCAATCAAATCTCCGAGATGATCCTCGGAAAGTTCGATGGGTACATCCGTTTCATCGTCCTGCTCAGTCCAAGACTCATTCAAATCTCGCTGAATACGAGAGGAAGACGTAGCCATGTTTCGGCTTCCCTTCACGTAGCGGCCTGTTGCATGGTCCGAACCAATAATCGCCGCCAAATCGTCTATTCGCTCAATCCGCTTTCCACGTAACCTTTTTGCTCTTGGATGCGACTATAATCAAAAAATATTTTAGTTCAGTAAACATATTTGATACAATCCTGATTTACAATATAAGGGGTTGTACGCAATGATTACGTTCAGGTACTCATCCCAGACCTCGTCGGGTGCGGTTACTACCATACGCTCGCTGTCCCAACCGAAACCACTTGGGGCCAGCATGTCCTTCAGATCGTTGTACTCACGCTTGTGATACCGCATTCGATTTTGAATGTTTTGCCAGTTCACCATAATTTGCGTCTTCCTCGACACCTCCGCAGCGGCCTCATTATATGCCTCCTTCTTAAAACCGTTATCTGCTTTTCGGCCTAGAGATATCTGTTCAAGCAAAGCATCGAATAAAATTGAATCCATGGCCCGGGTCCATTTGATTTTTGCAGTACGTGAAAGCGGCTCAGCAAGCGATTTAACGGTCTTCTCGCGTGGAGAGCATCTTGTCGGCAGAATTGCAGTTCTTATTGGGGACTGCGTCGGAGTTTGTGTATCTCTTACAGAATAATCAGACATGTCACCTACTGCGTGGATTAACAAACAATTAAAAACATCTATAAACAATAATGAAGTTCAATAGTATACTAGCAACTACGTATTACGAAAAGAGCATTTAATTGTATCGAGCAAATATGTAAGTCAAAAAATGACAGACTTCATATCGACTGTCTTCTCTTACATATATATATATATATATATATATATATGTGTGTGTGTGTGTGTGTGTGTGTGTTTCTAAAAAAAAAAAACATCAGTTAATGTATCTTTTAAATAAAGGACTCTATGTAGTCCTACTATTTGTTTGCACGTCAGACCACATTCGCTTTACAATCTGATCTCCAACATTAATCCACGCAGATTTTCCTGTTGTGTCGCTTGCACTAGCCACTAGCGCTCATCCATTGTTGATATCTCATTTGGTGTAGGATTGTTCTCTACATCTCCCACAGTTATCCCAGCATCCTCCAAATCTTGTCCATCCTCATATTGTTGATGAATGAAATTATGTAGCATACAACATGCTACTACAATCTTCGCCTGGGTTTCAAATGGATATTGCGCAGCTGTCTTCAAGATAGGAAACCGTGCCTTCATTACTTCAAAACAACATTCAACTATATTTCGCAATTGGGCGTGTCGGTAATTGAACAACTCCTTCTTGTTCATGGGTGCTCTCCCGGTTCGATATTCGTGCAAGTGGCATCTCACACCGCGATACGGCGCCATGAACCCAGGCGAGTGAGCGTATCCTGCGTCGACGACAAAATATTTTCCTACATTGCATAAAAGTTAGGGTCATGGGGGTTAGTGTGTTGAGAATGATGTTTAGAGTGAAGAATGTTGCATGTTATTTCTGAAGAAACAATTACCATTTGGTACAATTAGTGGATCATCACTTCGGGTCAGCGCGTTATGTAGGACCTGTGCATCCGAAGCGGAACCCTCCCATCCAGCTAGCACGTATAAGAATGTCATGTTAAATGAACAAGCAGCAAGTACATTCTGAGACACGATACCCTTTCGGTTGCGAAAGCTTGGATGTTGGGATGATTCCACATGAGCGGGAATATGTATGCCGTCTAATGCACCAACACAATCCTATCGTCGATTTGGTACAATTTCAGATAACTTGTTAATATGACAAATATTAGCTTCTTCAAAAACGGAAAATGGCCGACAGTGACGAGACTGTTACCTGAAAGTATGTTTGCCAGTAAGGATTCAATTGAATCTCCGGGGGGATCTCAGTACCCGCGTGCTTCACAAAATCAGGGTACAAGGACACTATCGCATTAAGGATACGATGAAAGTGACGACTTACCGTTTCGCCTGAACGTATGAATCTGTGTCCTATCACACGATTATGCACGTTATGTCCTATGGTATGGAGGAAGATCACTACTTGCTCCTCAAGACTAACGTGTCGAGTATCGCATAGGTGCGTTCTGTCACGCAGTACGTCACATAATGAAAAGAAACATTGTCGTCTCATCCTCAACTGTGTAAAACAATCATTGTCACTCGCACGCATGATGGAGTTTATAAACCTTACCCGCTCGTCATCCCCTTGACGCGCCGGTTCTCTTAACATATAGTGACGACAATATTCACCAACAGCAGCTACGCATGCGGCCACTGCTTGCACTACCATGGTTTCGGCTACGTCGTCTTCATCGTCGCTATCCATCTCCTAAAGTAGAAAAGAAAGTTGATGTACATTGTCAACAACCTAGTATGTGATCAGGTATAATTTCTTCCAAACCCAACTAGATATTTCATGCCTACATCCCCCTTTTTTTGGATAAATATTTTCGTCAGCTTGTTAGTACACACTAACTGTCAGTATCCAACACTATTCACAAAACGTATGTTTTCAACCCCGGTACACATTCAATCTGCACATATATACTTCATCACCCCGGTACACATTCAAGGCACATATATACTTCATCAATAATAGGCAAGGCTTCTTTTCATATTTTGCCATCTCTAGATTTGTCTCCACCATATTTTCGCCTCACATGCTACAAACACTGTCCAGGCTAGCACGTGTAGCTGCGGGTATTGGTGGACAAACCTCTCTTCAAATATGGGGGAGTTTATATGATACTCAGGAGTATAGGACAGTTGATACGCAGGCACTCGGAAAATTGTACACATGGCAGGTATAGACTCAACTTAAACCGACCAAATTGTATAAACCACTGTGGTTAGGTCACAATCAGCAAACCAGTTTGGTTGAGGTTTAGATGTTGAAATAGGACCAAAACAATGTCTACCAATTTGATTGGTGTAAGTTTTGGTTCATGATAGATCCGAGAATCACAAAAGACTTTATGTAATGACACGTATCATATTTCTAAGCAACTTATAAGTGCCTGAGTATCATCCATCACATAATGCCCGAGATTCAAAGTTATCTAGTACATATAATATATATGGTTGGGCCTTTACAAGAAAGCTGCATATTTCAGTTATTCATGGAAACTTTTAGGACAATAATGCCATCACCTGAGCTGAAAGAGTAGAAATGAACCTGAGCTGAGCCAAGGGAAGAGGAGAGAAGAGGACGAGTCTAGTTGTAAAGAGAAGAGGCTAAAAACAGAAAAAAAAAAAAAAAAAAAAAAAAAAAAAAAAAGAAGAAGAAACGAGTCAGTAAAGGCAAGAAGAGGGTAGTAGAGCATATGATATAACACGGTGGAATATCTATGAAATTCACTTCTGCATGCCAACATGGCCGACTGTAATGTTGCCACTTGGACAATCTTCAACAGAAACTCATCTATCCAGGGCCTTATCAACCAAATGGTGACAATGCACTATTGTTAGTCTAGCAAATAACAGACGAACAGTTCCATGAAACATCTTTTGTCCTGCGTGTAGCCAATCATCATCATATCCATGAAATACAATAAGCAGTATGTTGTATGCAAATGGTATTGTGATTGGAATGGACACTTTCTGCCGCTGTTACATTGCTACTATGAATTTCTAATGCATCTTGTCTGTCTTCTGGTTTTCAAGCAAGCTCTTACATTGTACTTTTCACCACGCCTTTAAAGTAATTTCTGACGTAGTTTTTTCGTCCCACAATTATACAAAGAAATCTAAGTATGATGGAGTTGATTATAGTGAAGAGAATATGTCTAAGAAAGAAATCTAAATGTTCCGAGAAACGGCATTTATGATCTCTACTTCTAAAATGGTACTTCTCTTCATTGGTGGAATAAATCCAACAAGCAGTATCTTTAAATGCCTTAGAAAATCAGCAAGAAGAAGAAATTGAAATAAAGTACCAAACAAGGAACATGTAATGTTGCCACTTGGACAATCTTCAACAGAAACTCATCTATCCAGGGCCTTATCAACCAAATGGTGACACTGCACTGTTGTTAGTCTAGCAAATAACAGACGAACAGTTCCATGAAACATCTTTTGTCATGCGTGTAGCCAATCATCATTATATCCATGAAATACAATAAGCAGTATGTTGTATGCAAATGGTATTGTGATTGGAATGGACAATTTCTGCCGCTGTTACATTGCTAAAAAGAATTTCTAATGCATCTTGACTGTCTTCTGGTTTTCAAGCAAGCTCTTACATTGTACTTTTCACCACGCCTTTAAAGTAACTTCTGATGCAGTTTTTCCGTCCCACAATTATACAAAGAAATCTAAGTCTGATGAAGTTGATTATAGTGAAGAGAATATGTCTAAGAAAGAAATCTAAATGGTTCTCTCTCTTAGGCAACCGGGAAACGGCATTTATGATCTCTACTGTCAGTATGGTACTTCTCTTCATTGGTGGAACAAATCCAACAAGCAGTATCCTTAAATGCCTTAGAAAATCAGCAAGAAGAAGAAATTGAAATAAAGAACATTACATGGAAAATGTAATGTTGCATTTCATCAACCTCAACAAGGTCATTATATCTATTTTGCATTGACAATTCATTGGTATCAAAAGCAAAAGAATCATACCGCCATCATTTGAAAACGCAAGATTTACCTGTAGTGTATTTTTTTTCCAAATGAATAACCATAGTGAGAAACCCAAAAAGGCCCCCACTTTTTTCAATCGAGTGCTTCTAACATCTCATCATCAACCCACTTTCAAATGGAGGTTTCTGGCAGCCCATTGAAAGCTCGTTTCTAATGGAAGTTTTCCAAGAGCTATATTATCAAAAGTTGCATGTTTACTGTATCAAATAAAGTTATCCATTCTATTATGTAGGAAATAGTTGACAGTAAAGTTGTGGAGATTAATCCATCAGATATTCAGGTCCAAGTACCTTCGGTCAAGTGAAATGGATCCATCTATCATATTAGCTTGTAAATCTGTGCATGAGTTACAAACTATAAAAGGACAACAAGAGTATTTAATTGGAAGTAAACACAGGCATGCATGCATTCAGATAATGCACAAACTGGTCTAGGAATTATAGCAGAACATCTGCAGAATGGTGATTCAAGCCCACTTGAATACATTAGGAGAATCCCCATCAGCAAACATTTTAATCACAACAGAGACAACTTGAAGAGGCAGAGGCAATATCACAGTTATACTCATGAAAAAAACCATCCTTCAAAGAACACCGGAAGCCTCAAATGCCTCAGCACTTTCAACCTGATGCACAAATGATCACTAAATACAGGGACAAAATTCAAACCAAGAAGCATACATTACTTCTGGAGAATCATACACAAGGCTTGCAAAGGATACAAAAACCCAAAACTTGTCAACATCAGAGATACCAATATCCAGCAAAAAATGCAATAACATCCGACACCAGAAACAAATTATTCAAAAAAATAACTGTAATCTTCTGTAACTTTTCAATGTTTCAACATACAATTTGCATGTCAGATACCTCCACCCAATACTAACAATACTCATGTCTATGAAGCCCAGAGATGACCAACTCGAAGCAAAATTAATCAAAGAAACAACAAAAG
Organism: Magnolia officinalis; assembly: GCA_021015155.1. Lineage (NCBI taxonomy): Eukaryota > Viridiplantae > Streptophyta > Magnoliopsida > Magnoliales > Magnoliaceae > Magnolia > Magnolia officinalis. The sequence continues at coordinate 43,409,741 of JAJHSJ010000001.1, forward strand.
TCATATGAAGAATCCCATGAATCCGACATGTAAGAAGCCCATATGAAGCCCAGAAAACTCCAACCAGAAGTAAATCCACAGGTGTCTCAAACCAGGAGATTGGATAACTAACAACAAGCATGTCTGATTTTTCCAAAATCGGAACAATTTTACAGGAAAAATGCCCATCTGTAGATTGGAGATCGCCTATATCCATGCATAAGAAGCCCAGAAATCTCCAACTACAAGGAAATTCACCATCTTAAGAACAAAAGACATCAAAAAATTTCCTTCCAGTATAGACATTCTCGATATCGAATCTTATTTGCAGTATCCAACTCTAAAACAGTAGAAATTTCAAAAGAGAACAAAAACCATTTCGTAAAAAACAAAACCCCTAAAATGTCATACCCATTTGCAACTTTCCATTGGTTCAGCAAAAAATAGCATACAAGAAACCGAAACCACTGCAACATCTATGTACACCAAAGAGAGAAGAACAAAAACCATATGGAACCCAAAGCCTCTAAAGATTCCAAAATTATTTGAAGAATAGTTTGGGAACACCTACCTCACGGAACGCCCATGGCAGCAAGCGATTGTGATACCTCTCTACCCAACTAGATGCGTGGAGGAACATGCATCCATGTATATAGGTCCGATTTGGCGCCAAACACCTCTGCCATACCCTCTCTCCTGCCAAACCCTACCTCCACTTCTTCGTTGTAGGTTTGAGAAATCCCAACGAACGACGTACGATGACTTCTGATTTCACAAGATATGGGAAGGATGCGAGAGAGCCGGCATCGTTTCCAAGGAGGGATTTCGCAATCCCTCCATATCTTGCTGAGTACATCGAAGAAAGTCCAGTACTGCAGTCGACGACGCCGCCCAAACACGAGAGGGGACTGGGTTTGAGGGATTTGACAATATTATCCCTCATAATACCCTTTAATACGTGTAACGCCCTGAAATCGGGGGGTCGAGTATGAACTCAACTTCCGAGTTCCAACGCATCACTTATGCAACATACACAATGATGGTAAAAGTTGTCTGAGTTAGCGTAATAAACATGAATGAGATTATACCAAAAACAGTAATTCATACTCCAGTTCAATTATATAAAGGCAAGCGGAGACTGAAATTTATATTCAAAGTATGTAAAGTAACAAAATTTTATGAACTCCAGAGTATGAGTACTAACTGAGTACCAATATACATGTATTGTTTCTAAGTCAAAAATCAAAATACAACTCCCAAGAGAAGCCCTGAAAATCCCGCGATGCAGCCGGCCTAAGCAAAGCCGTCAGAGTACTGCATAAAGGAGAACTCCTCCTGATCTTCATCGAAGTCGGGCTCCGGCTCCTGAACCAAGGCGCCATCTACACCTGCGACAGAGTCTGGTGGGTGTTACAAACACCATCCCGTAACGTGGGAGTGAGTAGCTAACTCAGTGGAACAATAAAGCATAGGTTAACATGTTATCAATTCAATCAAGCAGTAATGATAAAGCAGTTCAAATCAAACATTTCTAATTACTCTTGTTAAATGCGAAAATGAAATGACATGATGTTGTATGCCCTTGCCAAACCACCCTCAAGCGACATCATCTTACGTTCGCGCGAATGCTTACTCCCTCAGTGCGCCACATCTACAAAGCACATGCGGTGCGATAATGCTCATGATTACCAAATTTTTATTACTCATTTCAAACAGCAGTATGGGAAACTAAGGTACCTCCCTTGTATTATTCCCAAACATGATCCATTCTAGGGTCGTCAATCCTAGCTAATCTCATACGATATTATGGTTTGGAGAAACGTAGTGAAGGCATCGCAAAGGGCTCGTCACCCGTCAGCGCGGATACAGATATTACCGTATGCGGCTCAATTGCTGGCCGTCAGCTCGAGTACAGGTCTCACCGTACTCGGCTCAATCACTAGCCGTCAGTCGAGTACAGGTCTCACCGTACTCGGCTCAACTCATACTCTAGTTGCTGTGAAAGACTCATCGCCAATCACAGACACTTGGAGTACATTATTCCAACATACATGACGTATGTTAGCAAAACGCGTATAGGGCTATTCTTCGCCAAGCGGTTATTTTATCGCGTTATACCATATTCATACAGCAATTAATCATGACAATTATATTTCCAAAATTTGCACATACGCGGTATTTCTAGAATACACAATTTCAACATACTTGACATTTACAAGTGAACATGTATTTCAGCGATTCCTTTCGCCAAACTCGTATTTTATCCATATATTATATAATCATACATTAAATAAAATGTCAAACATTTTCCCGAAAAAAATACGTATACGGATTTCTACGTATGTCTAGAGTATGTGAAATTCCATATTCTACAACGTTAATCGAAACAGGAAAAAGAAAGCACTTTGTACATGTGCATTTACATGCAGATCATGAATCTATCATTATCTGACATTGAAAGCGTTGAAAACCGTAACTTATACACTAAAGTCCTCACCTTTGCCCTTGGAATCCCAACGAATCAGCAAGGGTAGTAGAGCTTCCGTATACGGGAGGTTTTCTAGCCTAAAGAGCGGAATCGGTTAGCCTTTACATAACCTACAACGAATCTACATCAAATCAGACCTAGGGGTTGGTTTCTTACCTTCAAACGGAATGGATACGCGGGGGAAAACACCTGGAAAAGAGCGGTGTAGGCCGTGCGACAACCAAAGCAGTAGGAGTAAGATCGCCTACAAACTCGAAGCTCTTCTCTCTCTTTTCTCTCTCTCTCTCTAGGGTTTTTCTCCCAAATTCGTATGGTTGTGAGAGGGGCTGTTCTAAGCCCCTTTTATAGCCAAAAATATCCCCAAAATAGACTCAGGTTCAAGGGTGACTGTTATATAGGCATTTCGCCACTTTTCCAGCTCAAAAGGGAGGTTCTTGTGGCCCTCCTTGAGCTAAACGTCAGACTTAAAATCACCACCACATGAATCTATGTGGTATTACGTTTTCGACTCGATCGGATTCCCAGATCGCACGTGGCGGACCACTTTCAGTTCAACGGTCAGTGGGCCACGATCAGAAATTCCAAGTACATGTAAATGTTCCTGAAATTTTTCTTAATCCGAGGGTGTAATTGGTCTGATTCTGACGGTCAGGTTGCTTAATACTGACGCGCAACCAAATGATGCCAGATCACTATTCCAGATATTTTATTTGGATGGGAATAGTGTTTTTCACACTCCCTCGCTCCGGAGTGAAAAGAATGGCCGGGGACATCGGAATCATCTGATTTTTGAGATGACTGCCAAGCCCCAGGGGGGCGGTCCTAGTTCCTTAGCTTCGTGTTAATCGGACTCCCGATGTGCGATCTAGACCTAATACGAAGTTTCGTTTCATTCCCGAGAGCAGCCGGGAAATGAGTTTGGTTCTAAACTTTAGGGTAACGTAGAGTCACTGATTCTGCAAGTTTTGGGTCTTGCAGATCGTATTTAAAACGATCCCAACGGATTTCATGGCTAACCGAGTTTAGTACTTAGTTAACTTTGTTAATTCTAAAGGATTTAATCTAATTGATTTCTGGTCGAGGTGGTACTCGAGCAAATGTACGGAAATGTACGGGTCGTTACAATACGGCTTAAAACATTTTCCCAAACAGGGCTAAAGGATCTCAAAGGAAGGTGTAGTGTAGATATAAGGCACGTTGCATTCATGGTGGGCCCCACCCCAGGAAAAAAAAAAAAACACAGATGGACGGCGTGCATAAAGACACATACATCATGGTAGGGGTCCATGTCCCCAAACGGATGGATTATTTGGATACAACCACAGACCGGGCCCACTGTCCTGGGCAGATGGATAGTGTGAATTGAATAAATACATTAAGGTGGGTCCCACCTGCCACACGTATCACACGTGTGGGGTGGGCCCACACCTCAAACATACGGAAGGCATGAGAAACACATACATCATGGTGCCCACAGAGCTTACTGACATCTCTACAGTGGGCCCACCATTCTGAAAATGGACAGATGGCTGGTATGAATTACATACCATTAAGGTGGGTCCCACGCTGCATGGATGCAGCACATGTGCAGGGTGGGCGGCATAAATAAAATATTTACATTATGGTGGAATCCCACCGTCCAGAAAACCTCTGGACGGTGAAGATAATAAATCTCGGTGGATCCCACCGTCCCTGATGGACGGTGGATATACATCCTCAAGGTGGACCCCACACGTCCAGCAGATGGACGGTGTGGTTGCACAACACAAACATCATGAGAATTTCCACCGTCCAGAGACTCTGGACGGTGTGAATAAATACACACATCTGGTGGGTCTCACCGTCCTATCCATCTGGACGGTGTGGACCCCACACACATCACATGCAGGCCCCACCGTCCACGTGGACGGTGGGTGAGGTACATACAACAAAAAGGGACCCACGTCCCTCAGATCTCACTGACGTCAATCCAGGAGGTGGAGTTGGTGGGACCCACAACACTTCTGACGTCCAACTATAGCTGTTAAGCTGGGGCCCACCGTCCAGGGCATCTGGATGGTGTAGATCAACATATACATCAGATGGGGTTCACGCACACGTGGCCCACTTGATTGCATCAAGAGAGATATTTGTATTCTCTCCATCCAGGCCTGTCCAAACGGACAGGCAGATGGATCCTGCCCGCTGACAGTCAGCGTGGATGTGAAATGCCCGCATCATGTGGGCCACGTCCTGGGCAGCGTGGATCTTCAACTACATCATGGCGGGTCCCACGTCCCAAGCAATGGATGACATGGGCATACGGTACATGCATCAGG